>OZ024915.1:77187759-77366428 GCA_964017125.1 Flabesymbios commensalis
GAGCTTCCATCGATGATAAATCAAACAGAAACACGGAGAAGTAGCCCTATAGGATGATACCGAGATACATCTCAAAGTAAAACAAATGCACAGAGCTTCAAAATATATTTAATTAGAAATATTTGCAATCGTTATTGTCAAAGTTGGAAATAATTAGTATTAATTTAAATATTGTTTTTGTAAAACAATGAGAACAATTCAACACATTTTGAAATAGAATACTTTTTTTTCCAAATGATCAAATTGTGGAAGGATTAATCGGATAGGACGAATAAGATCAGATAGATGTGCCAATTAAACTGATAGATTGGCAATTTTTCCGTCGCCGCTGGACGATTCTCCACCCCCGTGGATTTTTCCGGTTAGGTCGCCGCTGGACGATTCCTTGTCAACTTGGAGGATTTCCCATTGCCCGTATATGTTTCCCCGTTGCCCTGGATGTTTTTACGTCACATTGGATGTTTCCCGTTACCGTGCACGATTTCCTGTCATGCATAGACGAATTGCTGCCTCCCGTGAATGTTTTCTGTCGCACTTGACACGATTCCCCAGCATCCTTGGACGTCTGCTAGTCGCTCGTAGACATTGGAGATAACCATAAAATACATGTAAAAAATACATGTATATTATAGTCAGATTCAGATTAAATTCATTGACCAGGGTGAATTAATTTCGCCGATTCCTCAGTCAAATTTGTGAAATTTTGCGGACACTATTTTCTAGTCATGGAGCGACTATGCTGGAAACTTCCACGAAGAAGTTAGACAATTTGACAGGAATAAAATTCTGAGACGAAGCTAATGGGTTTAAAGAGGACGACATTTAATTTTTTTTTACTACATGGTGAATAGACTTACTTTTCCACCATGCAATATTTTTCAGTGCAATTTTCAGTGTAGTCGCCGCATCGCTAGAAAAGAAAATTTTATGATAATTTGTTGAAAATTGACTGAGAAATCAGCGAAATTATTCAGAACGGTTAATGTGAATCCGACTATTGTTTACCAGGGTATTTTAAATTTGGTTCCAGAAATTAATTTTTTGCGCTGCTATCAGCCGGTTGTGTCCAAATTCGGCTCACGAACATATTTGATGTAAACCGATCAGCACATAACAGCACACAACAGCCACAAGACGTTCACCCAATGTTATTTTAATGTTGGTCCACCGTCTACGACGCTGGCCCAACATTAAAACAACATTGGGTCAACGTCTTGTGTCTGCTGGTCAATTATCTAAATTACAGCCCATTGGTTTAGTCGAAGAGTACGGATTACATTATAATATGGGATTTTATATCACACGTAATTAACGCTTACAGCGCTCAAATATGTTGGTATAAAACATGGAGACCAAAGGGTTTGTTCCATTTGAAATCACCATAAATGTTTTAGTCAGCTCTTTCCGAATACCCGTGTTATGCGTCGACGGCCATTAGAAATAGTTTAATTCTTACAGTGCGGGGATCGACTTTAGATGTCAGAATCATTCTAAAGTCGGTCCCCGCTCCGAAAGGGTTAAGGCGAAGAGGAACGTCTTTATCATAGAGCCAAAGTGTGAGTTAAAGAGACTGTCCCTAGACAGAAATTCCGTCTCTAGCGTAAATTTAGAGACGGACACCTGCATGTGTTAAAAGCATCTGATATAAAATAATCATATAAACCTAAAAAATCATGACTCAATTTATTGTGAAACACATCGCTTTACTCGAGAATATTAATAAGAATCAAAATGTATTAAATACAAGTGTTTTATTGGTATTTAAACAGCTGAAGAGGTCTTTGGACAATTTATTTTTAATCACATCATAAACAGGAAGTTAAAAAATTCACCCATAAAAAAGAAGAGCTCTCAATGAGGGGAGCATAGAGTCTACATTTTCCAGTTTTTCTATTGCAGGCTGGTCGGCATGCTTTTGGTTTGAGACATTTTTAACCTTAATGTGATTTAACCGCATTGGACATACAGGTCTATTTGAAATTAAATAACAATATTTAAAAGGTGTATAGTAAGCAAAAACACATAATCATTTAAAGATTGACATAATGCGTATAATGTAATGACTTTTGTCCACATGTGGGTGTTGTATCCTGGATAAGTGGGACCCTATACCAAGTCGGACCCTATGTTAAACAAAAATCGGATCCAATGCGATGATTATGATGTTCAGCTATAGGCTACCCACATTCACATTGAAACAGGATCGCACGATTTTCGCTGATCTCTCAGTCAATTCTTAACAGATGTTCATGATCTTTTTCTAAACACTGTTTTTTCCAAAGAATTATAACTATGTAGTCTAGTCTCAAAATAGGGTTCCCCTGCACCTCGGAAATATATTTGTAATTGCCATTTTTATGCGAATGTGTGCCGCCATTGCTGAAAAATGTATGTCTATTTATAGCTCGTTCAATATCACAGATCACGACAAACAAAGTTTTTTACACCCATGTTTTGAGGGGCAAAGAAGACAATAAAACCATTTTTAGAGAGATCTGATGTGTTTCAGGAAATTAGTATGCAACTTATTGTCGCCATATATGTGTTATAGAAAATTAGGTATTCAAATTAGCGCCGCCATTACCGAAAAATGTAAATGTAGTTATAGCTCGGTCAATATCACAGATAATGGCTCAATAAGAATGTCTACATCCATGTTTTGGGGGTCAAAGAAGACACTAAAATCAGTTTTAGAGAGATCTAAAGTGTGCTGCAATTACACAAAAATTCATGTCTATTCATAGCTCGTTCAATATCACAGATCACGGCTCACAAAGGGTGTCTACACCTGTGTTTTGAGGGTTACAGACGACAATAAAACCATTTTTAGAGTGATCTGATGTGTTTCAGGAAATTAGTATGCTACTTATTGCCACCATTACCGAAAAATGTATATTTAGTCATAGCTCGGTCAATATCACAGATCACGGCACAAAAAGGGTATCTATTTTTGGAGTGATCTGATGGGTTGCAGAAAAAATAGCATGCAAATTATATCAAGTATAGGTGAAAAATTTACTTTGTGGAAGGATTAATCGGATAAGACGAATAAGGTCAGATAAATGTGCCAATTAAACGGATAGAATGGCAATTTTTCCGTCGCCCATGGACGATTCTCCAATTTGTCCGTCGCCCATGGACGATTCCCCGTCCCCCGTGGAGTTTTCCGGTTAGGTCGCCTTGTCCTTGTCAACTTGGAGGATTTCCCATTGCCCGTATATGTTTCCCCGTCGCCCTGGATGTTTTTACGTCACATTGGAGGTTTCCCGTTACCGTGCACGATTTCCTGTCATGCATAGACGATTCGCAGCCGCCCGTGAATGTTTTCTGTCACCCTTGACACGATTCCCCAGCATCCTTGGACGTCTGCTAGTCGCTCGTAGACATTGGAGATGAACATAAAATACATGTAAAAAATACAGGTATATTATAGTCAGATTCAGATTTAATTCATCGACCAGGGTAAATTAATTTCGCCGATTCCTCAGTCAAATTCGTGAAATTTTGCGGACACTATTGTCTAGTCATGGGGCGACTATGCTGGAAATTTACACGAAGAAGTTAGACAATTTGACACGGAATGAAATTCTGAGACAAAGCTGATGGGTTTAAAGAGGACGACATTTAAAAAAATTTTACTACATGGTAAAAAGACTTACTTTTCCACTATGCAATATTTTTCAATGCAATTTTCAGGGTAGTCCCCGCATCGCTAGAAAAGAAAATTTCATGATAATTTGTTGAGAATTGACTGAGAAATCAGCGAAAATTATTCAGAACGGTTAATGTGAATCCGACTATTGTTTACCAGGGTATTTTAAATTTGGTACCAGAAATAATTTTTTTGCGCTGCTATCAGCCGGTTGTGTCCAAATTCGGCTCACGTACATATTTGATGTAAACCGATCAGCACATAACAGCACACAACAGCCACAAGACGTTCACCCAATGTTATTTTAATGTTGGACCACCGTCTTCGACGCTGGCCCGACAATAAAACAACATTGGGTCAACGTCTTGTGTCTGCTGGTCAATTATATAAATTACAGCCCATTGATTTAGTCGAAGAGGACGGATTACATTATAATATGGGATTTTATATCACACGTAATTAACGCTTACAGCGCTTAAATATGTTAGTATAAACCATGGAGACCAAAGGGTTTCTTCCATTTGAAATCACCATAAATGTCTTAGTTGGCTCTTTCCGCTTCATTTGAATACCCGTGTTATGCGTCTACGGCCATTATAAATATTTGAATTCTTACAGTGCGGGGATCGACTTTAGACGTCAGAATCATTCTAAAGTCGGTCCCCGCTCCGAAAGGGTTAAGGCGAAGAGGAACGTCTTTATCATAGAGCCAAAGTGTGAGTTAAAGAGACTGTCCCAGGCTAAAATCATAAAAAATCGGTGATTTTTTTGGCTTCTTAATAATTATGACCATATGATGTAAACAGTCCATAGACTAGAACTGCAAAAGGTTTTTAATTTTTGTGCTGCGCATTTACCATTTAGGCTAGATATAGAGACAAAATTCCTGCTTTCTAATTATGGACAACCATGTCAAAAATAAGAAATACCTTTTGCAGTTCTAGTCTATGGACATGTTTACATCATATGGTGATATTGAGAAGCCAAAAAAATCATTGACTTTTTTATGTTTGCTGGGTAAGCTAATATCATACACAGCGAGGTCACGATCCAGGATTTAACGGGAGGCGGTGTCCAAGGGAGGGGGGAGGGGGCGGGGTGGCACAGCTAGCTGCCTCTATTTTTAAATAGTGCATTGTGTATATTTTGGCCATGCTATGATCATTTTCTTTCATTCCAATTCGTTTATTGTCATAAATACACAACAATTATATTCATCTGAACAATAATTAAAATAAAAGAAACTAGAGCATGACACGCAGTCCTCATAAATACTATGAGATACATCACCTGTATTTCTAACAAGACTGTAAGATGCAAAACAAACATACGTGATGTTACAATATATGTTTTAAAAAATGTTGAAACATAGTGGTCGATACTAAATAATGTAATATTTATAAAATATTAGCATGTAGAATTAAAGAAACGACTTTACATAATTTATCAGCCCAGAACAAACACAAGGCTGCACAATGGCGGTCCAGCGTCGCCGACGGTTGGCCAACACTGAAACAGTGCCGGGCGAGCGCTCCGTGCCTGATGGGAAGGTGTCCAGCAAATACGAGACTAATAATATATTTTAAACAGGAACGTCCCTTAACATATATAAAATTAAAGGGACATGCCCAGGTCTAGAATCATCAAAAAATCGGTATTTTATTTGGGCTTATTATTATGACCATATGATGTAAACATGTCCATAGACTAGAACTGCAAAAGTTTTTTAATTTGTGTGCTGCGCATTCACCAGTTAGGCTAGATATAGAGACGAAATTCCTAATTTCTAATTATTGACAACCATGTTAAAAATAAGAAATACGGGGATTTCGTCTCTATATCTAGCCTAACTGTAAGTGCGCAGCACAAAAATTAAAAAACGCCTTCAGTTCTTGTCTATGGACATATTTACATCATATGGTCATATTATTAAGCTGAAATAAAATCACCGATTTTTTGCTGATTTTAGACCCGGGCATGTCCCTTTAACTTATATTTGTTATGTAGTTGGAATATATATAATGATGTAAAGACGTTTCTTTAATACTACATGTTGCCATTTATAAATATTAAGTTATTTAGTATTGATTACTAGCAATGTGAGTAGCTTGGCTTAGCCGGGTATATGTTATTATGGTAACATATTTCTGCACAGAGCCAACTGCACGTGATCCACAGTTATTGAAAAGTATTTAAATTTGTTAAAGCAGGAGTCACGTATAATTATTATTGCTGTTCATTGTAAAATCCTACACCCTCAGGGGTTGTTATTTAAGGTATACAACCAGATTAACCCTAAAAGCTGACATGCTCTCTTATAAACCTTGGAGACGAAAGTATTTTTTTCAATTTGAAATCTTCATAAATGTCTTAGTCAGATCTTTCTGATTCATTTGAATACCTATGTTATGGGTCTACAGCCATTCTATATATTTTTACTCTTACAGTGCGGGGGATCGATTTTAGACGTCAGAAACTGACGTCTATAGACGTCAAATTTTGACGTCCAAAGTCGATCTCCGCGATGTGAGGGTTAAACTGTAACACATATACTCGCCGTCAAATTAAAAATCATCAACCAGGATCGCATGATTTTCGGCGATTTCTCCGTCAATTTAGCACCGATTTCCTTGAAATTTTGCAATGGTCATTTTCTATTAAAATCCTAACAGCGGTAAAAAATGCACACGGTTATTTTTAATATTCAAAACTTAGACCATTTGGCATGTATTAAAATTCTAGAATTAGTTTAATGGGGTTATAGAGGGACGTCGTAATTTCAATTCACCACATGTCACCACATATAAAATTGTTAGGGCTGTTAGGATTTGAATAGAAAATGGCCTTTGCAAAATTTGAACAAAAACGGTTTAGAATTGACAGATAAATCGCCAAAAAATGATGCGATCTTGGTTGCTCATTTTTAATTTGACGGCGAGTATAAAGGCGCAATTATCGGTGCCTCAGTGCTAAATGTGCCTTCTGCTTGTAGGAACAAGGCTAATGTTAAGAAGGCAATTATCCCAGACGGATGATAAATCCGCCAGCTGTAGGCTAAACTGGGCTAGGAGCCCATCATCATTATTCCTCAGTTTTTTACTATATCTATATATACGCTCTGGACTTATTAACAGTTTTGTCTGACAAAGTTATAAATAAAGTGGGTAGGAGACTAATTGATATGTGTCGTAGTCTGAATTTACATATATTGAATGGTACATATGGCGGAGACCATGATATTGGCAAACCGACTTGTAAAAATTCAAGCACAGTAGATTATATCATTATTTCAGAAAATCTAAGTACAAATATAAGTGATTTTGATATATTAAAATTTGACAGAACTTTATCTGATATTCACTGTCCGATATATGCCTCTTTTGATTCAACCCCGCAGATATCGGCACAATATAAAGTAAAACATTATGAACCACATAAAACCACAGAAAAAATTAAATTTAAATGGAATTCCAACTTCATTGATATATATAGAAAATCTAACTAATTTGAAAAACGATATTGAAGACAGTATACATAGAGCAAAAATAAAAGGCAGTCCGTTTAAAGAAGATATACATGAAATTGCTAATGTCATTAGTGAAGCACTAAAGAAAGCTGCGTATGGGTAAAACCAAAAATTGGGGTAATTTTACATAAAATTAGTGTCCCCAGGACTTAAAAGGTCCGCATTTTGATTTAAATATAATAATATTAAAAATAAATGGTGCAACTTCACGCTTAGGCATTACTACTTAATAATGTTTAGATTATTTGTAAAAAAAATATATATATATTTGGTTTTATAAGAGCTCTATGTCATGGAAACGTGGAAAATGGCATGTCCCCAGAGAAAATTTCACTATTTAAAACTTCACTGTAGGATACAAAATCACAATATAATTCTAACAATTACATTTCATGGCTAGACATTGTTCACTTTAACTAATCAATGATCAAAATTCGACTTAAAATTGATATCGATATAAATAATTTTGATGAATATACATGTCCCCACATTTGCACTCTACTCCGTTACCATTATTGTAGCATGCCCCACCAAGTGAATAATCATGAACTAAAATTATATCAAGTGTAGTTTGACACATAGTATTTGTTCACCATAATACCATAACAGATAACCACAGTAGCTCTTTCCATGACTTTTACCTTTGAATTCCTGAAGTCATTCTCATGATGTGTATACAATATTTTGATTTTATGTCTCAACACCGACCAGGATATCCCTGTGTTGTCTCCTATGGCCCCAGTGACACCAGTCCACTTAGTCTGCTGACCAGATGACCGCACAAAAACCAAAACAAAACACACACTGGACTAAATTTGCTACATAAATCGTATCCGCTAATCCTTAAAGTAAATTACCCATATTTGCTTAATTTGAGACAAAACATTTGGAAATCTCAAACGGCTGTTGTCGTGCCTAGTGGCATGAGTGTTTATGGATATTATTATGTCCATAAATAGTAAGATCCCCAGACTGAAAATCTGCAATAAGTTCATAATATCGAATAAGAAATATCATCATCACAAGATTCAAAATAATTAATACCATATTCAATACTTCCTACTGAACTCCCATTCCCATCAATTTCATGCATATTACACCCTTCACATGACTTAATAAAATATTCAATATCAGCCCATGTTTGACTTACATCTATTTATGTTCTAAAAGTGATGGGTCTGTCATACGGCTTTCTTCAGCAACTTTGTCGACATTAAATGATGTTAGGTTGATCCAATTTTCTTAAAGTTTGTATAGTAAAAAGGATTTTCTTTAATTGGATAGTGTAATTTTTTTTTTGGTTGCCTTCTGCTGGAGTATAAACTTTTTGCACTCTGATTTGTTTTGTTTTTATTAAAGGTAAAGGTGCAGGTTTATAGTCTGATATCAAGTCCTATTATGAAGACCTATTATCCGACTTTACATCTTACCCACTGGTCACTGGACCTGTTCATTCATGTGCCACTTCAACTCCACAGAGAGCATCGTACACATTGCCCAAGGACACAACATCTTAACAATGTCCCAAGATTGAGAGGGAAAAACACCAAGCTGGATTGGAAACCGCACGGCAGGCAGCGACATCGGCAGAGCGCCACGCTCAAACCATTGCGCCATGTCCCTCTCATCATATTACATGGATGTGAAATCATGTGTTTTGATATGTAAAATTTGTGTAATGCATTGTTCCTCTTCTGAATACGGTCCACCAAATGTATCCTATTATTTCAGCAAGTTTTCTTTCAGAGACCTATGATGACTTTCTTTTTCATTTGCTTCTTTGTGTTTCTCCATTACTCCGAGGTCTTAAAAAATAGTTACACTTCTGTGTGCCTCTTTGTGCGCCATTGTGATTAACTCATCACTTGCTTTACAACCACTGCCCAGTCTTCTCATGGGACATGACCTTGCTTTGTTTGCTACAGGAGCTCGCTGTAAACCATTTTCAAGTATACCAAAAACTTTCTGACCACTTATATTATTAGCTGGACCGAATAAAACAGTATCACTACTTATATTAATAGCTGGGCAGGATGCCTCATTTAATCACTTTGAAGCAAGTCTTTAATAGCCAGTATACCTGATAGCTCCTTGCATTATTGTTTGGTGAAGTTCTTGACACTTATGCCTACCATTTGTCGGGCTACACTCAACCGAGCTTCAAATACATCATCTATTCTCATGAACACATTCGGGAAAATACAATTACGCTCACTGCCATCATTGAGACATGACACATTTATTTTTTCTTAACTCGCCCTCTACAATTCATTCCTTTTTAAACACTTAGGCCATGTTTTTCCACTTCACGTTGAAATGCCCGGTTCACTACTTCTGAAAGTGAATTTACATGTTTTTTTTTAGAATTTTGAATATAACATTAAATTTAATGCTTGATTTGAATCTCTGGACGTCTGGGCATGCCTGCGGTTAAATCCCCTAGACATGCGCAGCCCAGAACCCCTTATTGGGTGAGTGAATGAAAACACTCTTAGCAACCCACCATCCCTATAAACCACCCCCCCCCCCCCACCCCCCCTCGTCGCCCTTACGCTATCATCATTCTGTACATCATTCATCCCATCAATTAACTGTTCTGTTGTTATCGTATTACAATGACACTTAAATGACCACTTAGTGCTGAAAAGTGACATTAAGCAATAATTTACTACTAATTACTACTAATGTTTATTTTGGTGGCAAGATTTAATAAAACGATTATGAAACTACAAAATATTTGTACTGATATACCATATTTAGCCTATGATATGACAATAATTGATGAGAGTGGGGCCAATGAAAAAGAGGATTGCAATTCGCAAAAAGCTGCCTAATTTTTTTCATTTAAATGTTTTTTTCAAGAGCATGGTATCTTAATAATATACACACATTTAGATATCAAGAACAAGCTTAATATTACAAAATAATATATTATGATATCGGACTAAATTAAATACTTTCTTTGCTTCTTGGCCACTAGCGAGGGCCAGTCTATGAAATATGCAGTGGACAGACACCAAGTAAAGTATATTTCACAAATCCATTTTCTTACCTATGATATTAGCCGCCCCATCTGTAGCCACGACAACTGAGCAAGATTTTTTTAATATCAACCTATAGCATACATTTTAAGTGTGTCATTAACAATATCGAAAATGCGTTTTAAAATGGTGAGTTTCAGTGACACCATTAAAAACAAAAGGTGTTGATCAACGTGTGTATCGAATAATCATAGGCTACAATAGCAGAAGCTCTTGTTTCAGATTCTCAACGTTGTCATTCGTGATGACGGTTGCATCTCCTCAATGGATTGGAAATTCGTATATTAACATTCAGGAGATTCGGGATGTCAACACCTTGAATTTCACATAAACATTTAAAGATGATTAGAAAGATAGTTTTAATAGACAATGTTTAACCATCCAATAAATAAGAGTATTCACTATCACTTCGTTCTTTCTAAATGGTTCTGTTGAAGCGTTTAACATAATGGATCCATAGTATTTATTTCGGCAGCCGACATAACCCTTACAAGATAATTATTGGATTGCATTTGCTTTACTTGCAGCAATATTCAGCAGTGGCATACGGCTTTGAAAAGCAGAAAAAATACTATAGTATAATCAGTTGAACAAAAAAATTCAGGTTGACCGTTGCCAGTTTTAAAAACAATGGGATTATATATCCGACTGTTTTACTTTAAGAAAAAAACACGTCAGTTGTTTAAGGGTTAACATTGCAGCGGCAAACTACCATAATCATTTATAAATTGAAATTTAGTTTACCATAATTTCAAAAATTTGCCTTTGAATTCTAGATTATTTAAATGTGCCTATTATAAAGAGGTAATTATTACTTTCAATAAGTTAGTGTAAACTTGTAGGCCCAAATACGGTGATACCTGCAACCCTGTGTTTTTGCATGCTTATCTACAGTCCTTTTTTAATACATCACAGTCTAAATTGTGGATGTATTTCCGAGTTCAACACTAAGACATAGTGCGAAATACATCTTTAGAACACCTTCATCTTCTTTAAGTTTCAAACAAGACCTACTTCTCATCCATTATTTAGGTTTTGTCTGTTTAGCTTGAGGCTTACATACACGTTTAGCTGATGAACTTTCTTCATTAGGATAAGGACACTACACTTAGTTAGTCGACATAATAATGATAAAATATGTATTTCAAGACGGTAAATCCGATGAGCATTGGCTCATCTTCCTTGGAGACCCCAAACATTCAAATATACAAAATACATAAATAATAATGGATGAAATAATAAAGTCAATACAGTGTAATAAAAAAAAAGAATATTTACAACATGCATATGTATGTTCAAGCAATATTGGCAATACAAATAAAAAATAATAAACAAAAGAGTAACTTAATAACATTGATATACTGCTATGATAATTTATGGCTATACATGTATCAGCGAATTACTTAACATTATTATATATTATTTATTTCCCTGTAAAGTTTTTTTTGTATATAAAACATTTGAATTTGGTAGATGCTTCTGAAGATTTTATTTTTTCTGGTAAGGCGTTCCATATAATTACGCCTGAGTATGATCAGGATTTATGATGTGTTCTAGGAACGAATACTTTTTTTTATTAGCTGGAGGTCTGAGTGAATAATTTAAGTAGTCTTTAATATTGGTAAGCATAGTCTGTATATGTACGGGCGCATTACCAAAATCTGCTTTATGGACAAGACTATCCTGGGGTTATATGATGTGTTTCTAGTATTATTATTGCAGCTTTCTTTAGGATTTTAATAAATTCTTTTTGATTTTTTTTTTGAACAAATAGTCTACCTCAAGCTGAGCTACAGTATTCAATGAGTGGTTTGAAATAATAATCATAAAATTTAATTCTGGTTTCTAATGGCAGGTATTTTCTAGTTTCTCCAAAGAGAAATAATCGATAGGAGATAATTTTTTTACCTGGGCAAGTGTCCATTTCGTCAATGTGACAACACCTAAAATATTACAATTTTCCCCAGCTGGGGTGAATTGTGACAACATGTAGGCAAGTTGTAACACTGCAACACGCTATTACGTAACAAACTAATCTTTAAAATACCTGTTTTGTGATAAATATTTGACCATTTAGGTAATACTAAGCTGTTTTGGCCCTTAATGCATATAAACTTAATTGTGTCAGACATGTTTTATTTAATGTACTATTAAGAACAAATTTTATTTTAAGTAATTTACATCTGTTGGCCAGACCAACACAATAACAACACCGCGTTGGCTTGCAATGTTACAGCATACCAAATAAGATAATTAATGTGTTATAACGAAAAGAATAACACTTTTTATTCAAACAGCTGAACAAATACAAAAAAAAACAGTTCATAACTATCTAGCAAGGATATATGGCTAATGCTAATTGGAATGTGAGACTGTGTGCACATCGGTTGTTTCCTCCAATCTTTTGTGGCAGGCCTATAACGAAAAAGAGCAGGTTTTATTCAATCAGCTAAACAAATAAGAGACAGTTCATAACTCTGTAGCATGGACAGTATAATTATGTCTAATGATAATGGGAATACGAGACTGTGTGCACATAGACTTGTTCCTCCAAAGTTATGTGTTAATCTTAACAATACAAGTTATAAATAAATGACTGTTGATACACCTGACAAGGTTTGTATTTGTGACTTCTATGACAAACACTATGGTCGCCTATTGCCTTGAATATGTGATAACAAAATAAGACTAATCTCATTAGGACACATATATCAAACTGTCTGCCAACATATCTACATTTCGTTGTCTAATCAAGGACACGGAGCTGCACGATGCATTACCCCCCTTGAGTACAGATCCTCGATTCGTCTTGCGCACCATTCCCTCAATATGTGTGATATGGATAAAATGCAAATAATACATACCAAATAAACATAATAATAAATAAGTATTACAAGACATGCAATTGTAGTTTCGCTCTATATATCTATATACATATAATTTATCTATATACATAACATATACATAACATAACATAATTTATTTTTACATCTGCTAAATTGCACTTGACTTTATCTTTCTGTCTGTTTTTTTCAATGCTGATTAGGCCTATTACTTTGTTTCTAAAAGACCATATAGCCAAACCGACTGCATATTCTTGTATAATTTTTTAAATAATTTCTTTTTTGGTTTTGTCTTCTACACTCTTAACTGTATTATCTGAGAAAAGGTTGATTCACTTAACTATTTTTACAATGATATATCATTAATGTTGAATATAATAAAGTAGTGAACGGAGAATCGACCGTTGAGGTTCCCCAGATTATTTAGGGTAAGACTTAGGGACGCACCATTAGATATCTAGGGGGGGGGGGCTAGCGTTTTTGTTGCTTGCAAACTTTTTTTTAGCTCCGAGAGAAAACAATCTTTTTTTTGGCCACCATTTTTTTTTGGTTTTGTCGAAGAATTTTTTTGTCGTATGCTCTCCCTATTATGTAGGGCCTACGTTACCATTTGGTGTTTTTTCTGGTTAACTTATTTTTCATCAATTTCGACAACAAATATTTTTTTCTGTCCACATTTTCAACAAACTTTTTTCCGACTTTTGTGGCGACAAACTATTTTGTTCTAGCCTCCCCCCCCCCCCAGATATCAAATAGTGCGTCCCTTAGTAGGCTAGTAGCATAGATTAACAACATAATCTATGGTACTAGGCTCGACCTTAGGCAATGATATTTACCATGCGATGGCAACATGTGCAGCACTAGTACTGAGAGTATAGGCATATGACTGACTTTGCATGTAGTCTTGAATCATCATAATCATCGTCATCAGGTTGAAGAACAACGTGTTCAGTCCACTTGATAGATCTATTAGTAGGCCTACTACTAGTTTGCAGAAATAACTGAGAAACAAGCTTTGTATTTGTCATGACGCCATGCATGTACTAAAATCAAAACTTGAAAAGAACAGTGCTGCTATTACGTCTGACACACCGCTATTTCACTATGATATAATTGTCGGGGGCGCACGTTACTGTATTCTGGATTGTCCTTTAGGTCTCACCCGACTAATTACTTGGAATGTATTCAGTAAAAGTTTGGATTATTTTGATATAATTTTTGCCAGATCCCCCCAATTATCATGGACAGGAAGGCAAGAATTATTCATGAAAACGTATTATGTGGCTTGTTTCCTCACAAGGGTTGATTTTGTGTTTGGATTTCACAGAAAACACGTTAAGAAATACAAAGTGGCGTATTAATATGAGGGACCAAATCACAACCTCTCTCTAAACCATGAGAGTCACTGAAAATGGCCTTTTCCCACCTTTTGAAGATATTCATTGACTTTGGCGGCAAATAAAAAAAAATGGAGACGGTAAACACCAATTTAAAATATTTTTGGGGGGATTCACACATTATAAAGTTTCCATGGATACATATGGTTATTGGATTAGAGCGGTCCCTGATAGGTCTGTGGCCTCTAGCGTGTGGGCGATAATGCATGTTAGTCTATGGGACTGTAATTGTGTTGTGTTGTGTGAGACCTTTACATTCATAGGAAGTGATTCGCAGTGCATTCTGGGCCAGACTGCTGGGGTAGGGTTTGCCTGGCGAGCCCGGCCAATTTCATTTATGGCCGGGTATTGGCCAAAGTCACGTGACCATCAGGCATGTGCTATTGAGGCCGGTGAATAATTTTCTGGGTCAAGTCATAGAAAATGCGTCAGAGGGGAAATACAATACTGTGAACAACTCTTCATCCGAGGAAGTGACCTTTCAAAAATTCATCTAAAAATAGCAACAAGTCACAAACATTTGCCACTGTAGTCCCAGAGCTAGGGGGGTTTTATTTGTGTTGAAAGGTCCATACGATCCAAGAGTTCCACCTATAGTGAAATTTTCTCAGGAATCCGAATCTGCGCGTCTTACAAAAATCATCCTGTCCAAAAGTACCGTAAAAACCCTTTAAACACTAGTACCGTCAAAATCGCAAACCGCAATTTGAAATATTGCGTATGAAGTGATTGTTTGCTAAATTTGTGGTAATTTTCTATTAAAATTTTTTTTTAATTATTTATTATCCTCACATATGACAAAGGCTTTCACATGGATGTAAACTATTTTGTGTCTGATCAATGACAAAAACACAATATAGCTTTAAGTTGGTATTTTAACACGTAATTTTACTCCTTTTTCATACTTTTTCACTAAATAGACAAAATACTTTTCTCTCAGCCGATTTTTGTATAGTACAAATGTTTAGTTTTGATTCAAACATGTTCTAGAACTATTGTTGACTTAAAATTAACCCATTTGGAATAAAAATAATGAGTTATGTGAACATATTACTCGCTTTTTTCGTTAGAAGTGAAATTAGCTCGCTTTTCTTCAGGCTCGGGAAAATTGACCATATCTCACATTTTTGCCCATTTTAAGCTATATCAATATATTTGATATCAATAGAAAGCTACTGGCACAGGCCGTCACATTGATGTAAAATATTTTGTATCTGATCATTGACAAAAGCACAAGAAAGCTTTAAGTTAGTATTTCACCCCTTAATTTGACCTTTTTTCATACCTTTTCAGTAAATAGTCAAAATACTTTTTTCTCAACTGATTTTTGTGTATAATAAATATTTAGTTTTAATTCAAACATGTTCTAGAACTATTGTTGACTTAAAATAAACCCATTTGGAATAAAAATAGTGAGTTATGTAAACATATTACATGCTTTTTTGTTTACACTTAAAATTTGCGCGCTTTTCTATGGGCTCTGGAAAACTGTATGTATCTCACAGTTTTGCCCAATGAGTAGTCAAATTTTGAGCTATATCAATATATTTGATATCAATAGAAAGCTACTGGCACAGGCCACGGATGTAAAATGTGTTGTGTCTAATCTTTGACAAATGCACAACAGAGCTTGAGGTTGGTAATTTAACACTTAATTTTACTTATTTTTCATACTTTTTCAGTAAATAGTCAAAATACTTTATTTCAACTGGTTTTTGTGTATAATAAATATTTAGTTTTGATAAAAACATGTTCTAGAATTATTGTTGACTTAAAATAAACCCATTTGGAATAAAAAATGATGAGCTATTTGAACATATTACACACTTTTTTGGGTTGGATGTAAAATTTGGGCACTTTTCTTCCCTTCCCCCCCCCCCTCCCGGGGAAATTGACAGTGTTTCACATTTTTGCCCAATGAGTACTGGTTACCCAAATTAAAAAAAGTGTACAAACATCTTTAATATCAGCTAAAAGTAACTATCAAGTGCTTTAACGTGGATAGATAATATTTTATTTATCTTAAATACGAAATGTACAACAATTAAGCGCTAACTTTGTATTTTATCCCTCCATTTGAACAATTTCCAACGTTTTCTTGGTCAATACCATCAAGACTTCTCGCTCATGTTGATTTTATATGGTATAAATGTTTGTTATTACTTTTACATTCTCTGGAGCCATTTTTCAAAAGTTATCTTGACGACTGAAGAAGTGATCACAGCCATTTTTAAAGTTATCTCAGCCACTACAAAAGTTATTTTAGCCACTGAAGAAGTGATCATAGCAACTTTAAACGTTATCTCAGACACTACAAAAATGAGCTTGGCCACTGCAGAAATGATAACAACCATCTTAAAAGTTACCTCAACCACTACAAAAGCTATCTTGGCCACTGAAGAAGTAAATACAGCGACTTTAACAGTTTTTTCATCCACTACAAATATGAACTTGGCCACTGATGAAGTGATCACAGCAACTTAAAAAGTTACCTCGCCAATGCAAAAGTTATCTTGGCGAGTGAAGATGTGATCACAGCCACGTTAGAAGTTATCTCAGCCACTACAAAGGTGATCTTGGCCACTTACAAACTGGTGTCAGCCAATTTAAAGGTTATCTAAGCCACTACAAAGTGATCTGGGCCACTGAAGAAGTGATAACAGCCACTTTTAAAAATATCTAAACGACTACAGAAGTGATCTTGGCCACTGAAGAAGTGGTTACAATAACTTTGAAAGTTATCTCTGCCACTATAAAATTGATTTTGGCCACTGACGAAGTGCTCATAACGACTTTAAGAGTGATCTCAGCCACTACAAAAGTGATCTTGGACACTTAAGAAGTGATCTCAGTCACAGTAAAAGTTATCTCAGCTACTACAAAAGTGATCTTGACTACTAAAAATCTTATGTCAGCCCGTAAAAGTGATCTAGGCCATAAAAAAATCTTGGCCACTGAAGAAGTAATCATAGCCACTTTAAACGTTATCTCAGCCACTACAAAAGTGATCTTGGCTACTGAAGAAGTGATCACAGCCACTTTAAAGGTAATCTCAGCCATTGCAAAGGTTATCTTGGTCAGTAACAAACTTTATGGCGGATGGGATGATTTTTAAAATGGCTGTGATGGCTTCTTAAGTGGTCAAGATCACTTTTGTAGTGACCTAGATCATTTTTTAGGGACTGACATAAGATTATTAGTGGCCAATATCACTTTTGTATCGGCTGAGATGACTTTTAAAGTGAATGTGATCACTTCTACGGTGGACAAGATCAGTTTTTTGTGGCCAAGATCACTTTTACGGGCTGACATAAGATAGATTGTTAGTGGTAAATATCACTTCTGTAGTGGCTGAGATAACTTTTAAAGTCGCTGTGAGCACTTCGTCAGTGGCCAAGATCATTTTTTATAGTGGCAGAGATAACTTTCAAAGTTATTGTAACCACTTCTTCACAGGTCAAGATCACTTTTGTAGTCGCTTAGATATTTTTAAAAGTGGCTGTGATCACTTCTTCAGTGGCCAAGATCACTGTTGTAGTGGCTGAGATCATTTTTAAAGTCGCTGTGAGCACTTCGTCAGTGGCCAAGATCATTTTTATAATGGCAGAGATAACTTTCAAAGTTATTGTAACCACTTCTTCACAGGTCAAGATCACTTTTGTAGTCGCTTAGATATTTTGAAAAGTGGCTGTGATCACTTCTTCAGTGGCCCAGATGACTTTGTAGTGGCCTAGATAACCTGTAAATTGGCTGACACCAGTTTGTTAGTGGCCAAGATCACCTTTGTAGTGGCTGAGATAACTTCTAAAGTGGCTGTGATCACTTCTTCACTCGCCAAGATAACTGTTGCATTGGCGAGATGACTTTTTAAGTTGCTGTGATCATTTCATCAGTGACCAAGATCACTTTTGTAGGGGCTGGGATAACTTTTAATGTCGCTGTGTTCACTTCTTCAGTGGCCAAGATATTTTTTGTAGTGGTTGAGGTAACTTTTAAAGTGGTTGTAAACACTTCTTCAGTGGCCAAGATCACTTTTGTAGTGACTGAGATAACTTTTAAAGTCGCTGTGATAACTTCTTCAGTGGCCAAGATCACATTTGTAGTGGCTGAGATGACGTTTAAATTTGTGGTGATCACTTCTTCAGTGGCTAAGATAACTTTTGTAGTGGCTGAGATAACTTAAAGAATGGCTGTGATCACTTCTTCAGTCGTCAAGATAACTTTTGAAAAATGGCTCCAGAGAATGTAAAAGTAATAACAAACATGTATACCATATAAAGTTAACATGAGCGAGAAGGCTTGCTGGTATTCACTAAGAAAACGCTGGAAATTGTACAAATGGAGGGATAAAATACAAAGTTAGCGCTTAATTGTTTTACATTTCGTATTTAACAGAAATAAAATATTATGTAGGCCTATCCACGTTAAAACCCTTGATAGTTACTTTTAACTGATATCAAAGATGTTGGTACATTTTTTTATTTCGGGTACCGGGTACTCATTGGACAAAAATGTGAAACACTGTCAATTTCCCCGGGCTGTAAGAAAAGTGCCCAAATTTTACATCCAACCCAAAAAGTGTGTAATATGTTCGAATAGCTCATTATTTTTTTATATTTCAAATGGGTTTACTTTAAGCCAACAATAATTCTAGAGCATGCTTGAATCAAAACTAAATATTTATTATACACAAAAATCAGTTGAGAAAAAAGTATATTGACTATGTACTGAAAAAGTATGAAAAATAGGTAAAATTAATGGGTTAAAGTACCAACTTCAAGCTCTCTTGTGCATTTGTCAAAGATTAGACACAAAATATTATACATCCGTGGCCTGTGCCAGTAGCTTTCTATTGATATCAAATATATTGATATAGCTCAAAATTTGACTACTCATTGGGCAAATCTGTGAGATACATACAATTTTCCTGAGCCCAAAGAAAAGCGCGAAAATTTTACGTCTAACCATAAAAGTATATAATATGTTCACATAACTCACTATTTTTATTCCAAATGGGTTTATTTCAAGTCAACAATAGTTCTAGAACATGTTTGAATTAAAACTAAATATTTATTATACACAAAAGCTGAGAAAAAAGTATTTTAACTATTTACGGGAAAAGTATGAAAACAGGTCAAATTAGAGGTTGAAATACCAACCTAAAGCTTTCTTGTGCATTTGTCAATAATAAGACACAACATATTTTACATCCATGTGAAGGCATGTGCCAGTAGCTTTCTTTTGATATCAAACATATTGATATAGCTCAAAATTTGACTACTCAGTGGGCAAAAATGTGAGATATGGTCAATTTTCCCGAGCCTGAAGAAAAGCGAGCTAATTTCACGTCTAACGAAAAAAGCGAGTAATATGTTCACATAACATAACATTTTTATTCCAAATGGGTTAATTTTAAGTGAACAATAGTTCTAGAACATGTTTGGATCAAAACTAAACATTTATACTATACAAAAATCGGCTGAGAGAAAAGTATTTTGTCTATTTAGTGAAAAAGTATGAAAAATGAGTAAAATTACGTGTTAAAATACCAACTTAAAGCTATATTGTGTATTTGTCATTGATCAGACACAAAATATTTTACATCCATGTGAAAGCCTGTGTCATATGTGTGAATAATAACTAATTAAAAAATTATTTAAATAGAAAATTACCACAATTTTAGCAAACAATCACTTCATACGCAATATTTCAAATTGCGGTTTGCGATTTTGCCGGTACTAGTGTTTAAAGGGTTTTTACGGTACTTTTGGACAGGATGATTTTTGTAAGACGCGTAGATTCGGATTCCTGAGAAAATTTCACTATAGGTGGAACTCTTAGATCGTATGGACCTTTCAACACAAATAAAACCCCCCTAGCTCTGAGACTACTGGGCCATGCCAGAGGCTACATGAAGCTCGGCCACGCCGCGTAGTGTGGCTCCGGGAACCAGAGTAGGGTAGGGTTTACAAAAAAAGCTAGCCCTGTAAGCGGGCTGCCGAAGCCTTCTGACAAATGTCGATTGCTCTAATAAATTGCGTGAGACCTTATTATAAATTATTTGGGATTGTCGTAAGCGCTGGTAATTGAATCCCGCAAGGCTAGAAGTAGGCCTACTAGTAGGGGAGAACAGGGCATGTTCGAATACTGGGGCCCACTCGCACTGAGTGGGTAATTCAGAATAGGAGTAGTACATTCTGACCTCAGAGATTCTATCTCTGATACCACATGCCGATTTTGCCGTAAGCACGCATGGCGATTAACCTGATGTATTAGCCATTACCACGCGAGAATCAGGTTTTGAATTACCATTCCTATAACCACAGAACTATTTAGATGTTCGACTGGACTGATTATTGATCTTTTTTTCACTATTTCGTTTAATCCAATAGTTTGCTGCAGGTAATCGCTATTTACTCCGTTCAATTAATTCGCATGTCATTCAGTAATTTTTATTTGCCAGTGGTTTGAACCCGATTGAAAATTATGTCAGAAAACAATAACATAAACTTTCTCACAGCAGCGCATAGGTAGAGAAAGTAATCCCTTGATGTTTTTCTTTTTCTCTGTGAATAGGAAACTCATACGTGGCGGAGTAGTGGTCTTTTATATTTGCCATATATATCTAGGACACACAAGCCTGTTTATAAGCTTACAGTTGGTATAACAACAAAACTGCTCGAAATGAGCAGTCTCTGCTAAAACATGGCGCCTGCTTGCTTACAGAGATGCAGCGGGGGTTTACCTGAGCGACATCTATGTGTGGAGAATGGGAGTAGTAGTTAGTCGCAGTTTAGATTTTTAGTGTTCAGTCACAAACCACAGGTAATTAAATCCCGCAACGCTAGGAGTAGGCCTACTAGTAGGGGAGAACCGGGCATGTTGGAATACTGGGGCACGCTCACACTGTGTGGGTAATTCAGAATAGGAGTAGTAGTTAGTCGCAGTTTAGATTTTTAGAGTACAGTCACAAACAACAGGTCTATTCCTGAAAGTGATACTGACAGCCTGAGACGTAAATGCGTGGGATCCGGGTCAACTCGCCCCTTAGCCAACTCGGACCTTAATATTAGTGATATTAAGCCTATTTACAGGACCAGCTGGTTTCATGTGCTTAAGTGCACTAAAAAAATTAGTGCACTTAAACCGCGTAGGTGCATTTTTTTTAGGTGCCTTTAAAATGTGCGTTTCAGGTGCATGCACTTAAAATCGCTAGTGAACCAAGTGAATTTTAAGTGTGGTTGGGCCTTAACAATCATAGTAGTTGCTGAATTATTTCTTTAGTAGCTATATTAGTTGTTTAAAATCTCGTATTAAGACTGTAGCTATAGGATTTTTAAATTCTGATGTGGGACTAAAATTGGAAAATAAAAAAATCCTGTAGGCCCACGTCTTGAGCTAGGCCATATGTGACTACATAATAGGCTATAAATATTCTAGCCTTTAAGCGGCCCGGACTATAGTCTAAATTATTTGGGAATTTCGTAAGCGTTGGTAATTAAATCAACTAAGGCTAGGAGTAGGCCTACTAGTAGGGGAGATCAGGGCATGTTCGAATACTGAGGAAGCTCACATCGTGTGGGTAATTCAGAATAGGAGTAGTAGCTAGTCGCAGTTTAGATTTTTAGACTACAGTGACAGTCACAAACCACAGTTCTATTTCCTTAAGTGATTCTGACAGCCTGAGACGTAAATGTGTGGGATCCGGGTCAACTTGTCCCTCGCCCAACTCGGACCTTAATATTAGTGATATTAAACCTATCTACAAGGTCTCACCACCCCAAATGCCAGTCCTACTGAAACGCATGTATAATGCCAACATTCTAAGGGCAGAAATCACCACTTTCGTCACTAGCTGCCCCCTATGTGACACACCATAATAAAGCCTAAACTGTCCTTTTTCAAAAACGGCTTCGAAAATGGTATGCTAACTTCCTGCGTTTTGATTTACACTCCCATGCTAGTAAAAAGGTGCGTTTTGCCCAGATCTCCCGAAATATTCTTGCACCCATTCCCAGAAAAGACACAAATCCTTCTCACCCCATGTGTCCATCCGAAAATCTGACATAACAGTTATACCTCATATCACAGATAGCGAAAACAGTGTGTGCTTACAATTTATCAACATAATTACAACATCCCTGTATTTTTCTTAATTTACCAGAAGCGGAAACAAACATTTAAAGCAGTAAATTGGGTAGAGATTCTCTAGTCAGTAGCCACCCCCTTGGATTTCGGCTCATTTAGGGTGGGGAGACCATATATACAATTTTTTTTTTTTCAAACAAGGATGGAAGAGCAAGTTGTTCTGATCAATATATTTCTTAAATTTTTCGAATACATCGAATGATGTTGCTTTGGGAGCTCTTTTATTAAGCACTGATATTGTGAAAATAAGCCCGTTTTCCGGAATTTTGCACTGCAAGAAACGTGGTTAGATGAAGTTGTAGTTTTTACTCTTATTTAATCACAATAGGTAGTCATGGTGACCATTTATTATTTAGAATTATGAAGAAAAATAATATATCAATTAGGATCAATGGTTAATGACATTAAAAGGATTAAACTTCCCGTATTTTTCTATTTATTTGTACCCTTACAACAAGTCAAAGTAGTAAAAGACAGCATGTGATCTACGAATTACCAACCCAAACACGCCCTCCTGCGCCTATCTTCCAGTTGTCACATCGATCCATCAATTATATCTTTTATTCAAAATTTTACAACTCAATTTGTTACATCGACTATCAGAATACAATTAAACACAGTTTGAATACTTTTTCTTTCTATTCAACAGCAGAAACATTATAATATATAATCCTAACCCTGCTTCAATGCCCTATACACACATGGTCTCACCACCCAAAATGCCAGTCCCATTGGAACGCATGTATAATGCCAACATTCTAGGGGCCGAAATCACCACTTTCGTCCCTAGCTGCCCCCCTATGTGACACACCATAATAAAGCCTAAACTGTCCTTTTTCAAAAACAGCTTCGAAAATGGTATGCTAGCTTCCTGCGTTTTGAGTTACACTCCCATGTTAGTAAAAAGGTGCGTTTTGCCCAGATCTCCCGAAATATTTTTGCGCCCATTCCCAGAAAAGACACAAATCCTTCTCACCCCATGTGTCCATCCGAAAATCTGACATAACAGTTATACCTCATATTACAGATAGCGAAAACAGTGTGTGCTTAGAATTTATCAACATAATTACAACATCCCTGTATTTTTCTTAATTTACCAGAAGCGGAAACAACCATTTAAAGCAGTAATTTGGGTAGGGATTCTCTAGTTAGTAGCCACCCCTCTTGAATTTCGGCTCATTTAGGTTGGTGAGACCACAAGACCAGCTATCAAAGCTGGTTTCAGGTGCTTAAGTGCACTAAAAAAATTAGTGCACTTAGACCGAGTAGGCCTAAGTGCATTTTTATTTGAAAGTGCCCTTAAAATTTGCGTTTCAGGTACATGCACTTAAAATCGCTAGTGAACTAAGGGAATTTTAAGTGCAGTTGGGCCTTAACAATCATAGTAGGCCTAGTTGCTGAATTAATTTGCGTTTTAAGTCCAGTTGGGCCTTAACAATCATAGTAATTGCTGAATCATTTCTTTAATAGCTATATTAGTTGTTTAAAACTTTGTATTAAGACTAGCTATAGGATTTTTAAATCCTGATGTGGGACTAAAATTGGAAAATATAAACAATCTTGTAGGCCCAAGGCTTGGGCTAGGCCCTATGTGACTACCTATAGTATATCCCATAGTCTAGTCTAGATAGTCTAGCCTTTAGGCGGCCCAGACTGCCGAGGCCTTCCGATAAATGTCCATTGCTCTGAAACATCTTTGAATAGTGATTATTTATAACCTTTCCATTCCACTCATATTATGGCCATTTTTTGTTATTGTAGTTTTGTATCTAACATTTTTTAGCTCTTTAGTTATTTTAAGTTTTATAATTTGTTGTTGGTATCAAGCATCCAATGCGTTATTTAGTTAAATAGTTAGTATGTTTTTGTTGTTATAGATTGATATCTAACTCATCATTTTTTTTAACTTTTTATTTGTTTCTAGTTTCATAATTTTGTCACCATATGCCAGCCATATGCAATATCGTCACCTTATTACTTAGACAATCCAAATAATTTGCCATATTTGCACTTTTGTTTCTTTCATTCTTAGTTCTCACCCTTAATTAAAGATTACATTTCTGTAATGCAAAGCCAAAAGGCAGTATCTGATTACTTTACAAGTAAGCAGATACTGCCTTTTAGCTTTGCAGAGCAGATTTGATTTATTTTGTCATTTTTATAAATACATTTTGTTTTTAAGCCTTAAAGTAGGCCAGGTAGTTGGTGAAATACATTATATGTACCTTACATTTTATTTTAGTATTTGATATTAAAGGGACTGGCTCAGCCTAAAATCATTTAAAAAATCGGTGATTTTATTTTGGCCTTTTAATATGATGTAAACATGTCCATAGACTAGAACTGCAAAAGTTTTTTTTAATTTTTGTGCTGCGCATTTACCAGTTAGGCTAGATATAGAGACAAAATTTCTGATTTTTTATTTTGGACAACCATGTCAAAAATAAGAAATACGGGAATTTCGTCTGTATATCTAGACTAACTGGTAAATGCGCAGCACAAAAAATAAAAAATACACTTTTGCAGTTCTAGTCTATGGACATGTTTACATCATATGGTCATATTAATAAGCCAAAATAAAATCACCGATTTTTTTTATGATTTTAGCCTGAGCCAGTCCCTTTAAATACATTAGCCATAATTGCCCTTTTGTTTCTTTCGTTCTTAGTTCTCACCCCTGCGTAAACATAACATTTCTACTATACAAAGCCAAAAGGCAGTATCTGATTACTTTACAAGTAAGCAGATACTGCTTTTCAGCTTTGCAAAGAAGATGTTATTTCTTTTATGTCATTTTTGTAAAAACATTACAAGTTAGTGAAATAAATATTTTTATATGTAACTTTTATTTTATTTAACTATTTTATATTGAATAATTTTTTTTACTATATAAAATCTGTTATTATTTGTATACTGACAATATTTCCATTCATTCCAGCCAACCTATACAATGCAACAACATTATTTTCATACATTGTTTTTGCTCCCGCCCCTTCTTTTCCACCCTTAAATTTTAGGCCAAAAGTCTTCAAAATACATTCAAATCCTGTAGTAGGTATAATTGATCCAAGATCATCTGCCGTTCAAATTTGAGCTAAATTGAACTTTTTACAAAAATTTTGATTATCAAAAGAAAATGACCCAAGTAACCCAAAATAACTTGTAATAAGCACTCAACAATTTAGTGATTTTCCATTATTTTATGTCATTTATTCACTGCTATGTGATTGGATACGTCTAGTGTTCGTATGCTCATGGAAAACCTACAAAAGTCATTGAATTTTACTTTTCTTATAAAAAATCATAGAATTAAAAAATACAGCCTGTCTAGATATTTTTAAAATATATCCGCATTAGTTTTTAAGATCCTCATTGCATTTTGTACAAACTAAGAGGCCTACCACAACCTTAATGAAAAAAACTAAACAAACTATGCAGTAGTGATATGTAATCTACCCAATTATATACATGTATAATTTGGTCATTTTTCTGGATAAAATGTACTTGAATTTTAAGAAATTACCGTAGAAAAAAATGATCCAGGGGTAACAAGCTGTACAAAACACGAAATTTATAGCATTTTGAATTTTGTCGATAATTTTCATTTCTTCAAATTATTAGCAAGTGTATAATCATGTATAATTTGTCATAATTAGATTCCTCAATATATCTATATATTAATAGCAGATAAAAAAGGAATATCAGGAATATTGTGTTTTCGGTCAAAAAAGTATACCTCCTGTGTAAATCTGTCGCATCCATCCCATCTTTGTAAACCACGAAACATAATATTTCTTCTCAAGTTGATAGTCATCCGCTCTCCAAGTCGTATCATAATTACACAAACTTGGAATGGACACAATTACTGACAGATAGCCCAAATTATGACTTGTTCCACTCGTTCCCCACCCTTTCATGTCCGTTCCCGAAATTATATGAGGCCACTCGTGCACATTCCAAGCTATTTTATTTTACACCTTTTTTGTATTCATCTAAACAGTAGTCGCTTTTTAACATCATTAGATTGGGAATTGTGTTCTGCATTTTTTTTAACAGTACATGTACAATCAATTTGATCATTTTTCTTCCAACACATCAGCGGACTAAACCTATCATCATGTTTCCCTTTCATATTAACTGCTCAGAACTGGACATTATAACTTGAATTTCACTTGAAATATTTCTTCAATAAACATTATTGCCTCTTAAAAAAGCCGTCAGCACTTTTACCGTCACGCGACTATTACCATCATCTATCGTACTTGTATTATATGTGGTAACTGTGGTGAAACGTAAGTGAAGCTGCTCGCACTGTTACGCTACTCACCAGATGTCGCCGTCACTAAATTTGGCCAACCCACGTTGTGCTGACCGGTGTGCCGCTATCCACCAGGTGTCACCAGTGAGAACAATTAGGCCCTACTGCCATGATACTGGCATGACTGAGTGCTGTCTCTGACGCAGTGGTAGACCTACTGAATTATTTCTCTTTGATCAATCGTTCTCTTTAAGTTAATTGAGGGGACTTAATATATTTGCTTCACCAGTATATTCTACATGATTGTAGGCGGATAAGAACACAGAGCGGTACAGAAATACAACGCCATAATGTAGTTAGCAATGGTTCTGACAGTGTGCGTGAAACTTTTGGCACGATGTTCAGTCCTGAAAAAGTGTTATCAAAAGTGTTAAGAAAATATATATATTCACATTGTATTCGTGATTAAAGGTTTTAGGTTGGAGTAATGTTGGTCTAGCGTCGCCAACGGTGACCCGACCTTCCGTCAGCATTGGGCTATTGTGTGCTTGTCTCGCGACCTCTATACTGGACCGCTATTTAATAATTCCCCATATCAATTTTCTCATCCATGTTGGTCGTGTAGGCTGGTGGTAGGCCTAGCCCATCGTATGACAATCGCATATTTCAATGGAATTAAAGTTCAAAATAAAAAATACAATTTTTTTTGTTTTTTGATAAAATCACGATTTATGACATAATAAATATTTACCATGACTTTCTCATTGCAAATATTCCATTGGATTATCTTCAAAAATGAAACCACCAAAAAATTGATTCGAACTGTATTTATATAACTATAAAAGTTTAAAAATCCACTTACTTGGAGATATGAATCTGATGAGGGCTGAGGCGCCCCTGTGTGTTAATATTTGGTGGAGCAGATAGTGATGTAGTGTGATAATTTCCGAGGACGTGTAGGGAGAGTTCAAACGACATAAAATAAGGAGATACACAGAAAGAAAATACTGTAGATCTGGCAATTTTCTGGTGTTTAGATTTTCGCGAATTTTTCGTGAAGTCTAGAATTTGCGAACTATCCATTTCGATGATAGCGGCGCTATTTAAATAATAATTTTCACGCGATTCACGAATTTGTCCTCGCAAAATTTGCAGAAATTCAAACCTTGTGAATATTACAAGATCTACAGTTTTGTAGTAGTAGTTCAATTTGCATTAAAGCAATACATAGAGAAAAGCACACTGGCAAATTCAAAGATCAGCAGCAAGATTTGTCACCCAAAACAACCAGTGTAACATTCACTCAGAACCTGGGCTGGATTGACTTGAAAACAAGACGAGAAATAAATTCTGCACTTTTATGTATGGGCAAAATTTGAAATGCCTATCAATCATCGTTCAATCCCACCAGACAAAAGAACATGTGGTGGGCACAATCGGGCCTATAACCACATCAGAGCTAACACACACTGGGACAAAATATTTTTGGCATCTAACTATGCCTGATTGGAATTATCTTTTAGCAGTTGCGTTAGAACTATGGAAGCGTTAAAGAGCCAGACTAAGTTTGTCAGCCTCCCCCCTCCAGCCTGAAACTCCACATTGGTGGGTTGCTGGAGTGATAACTTCAAAGTAATTATTCATAAAAAATGGGAAGAGGTGAAAAAAAGGATAGAAGAATGAATGATTGTGTAGTTTACACACAGTCACAGTTTTAAAATAAGGCATAATTATATATCATCATGTACACCACATTCGTTCATCACAACACTGACAATAGTTTGTGAAATGTTCACATTGTGTAAAAAAAACATTTTTTCCTGGGTATATAAATTACAATTTAAGTGCTATTTTCTTAACGTAACATACTTATCAATGTCAAGAATCAAAATATAATTTTAGGATAAAATACGTTTTATTAGAAGGAAACATAAATCAATACTGCTAATAAATTACCTGATATTTATAATAACGTTGATCTTTATTGAATGTATACCATTCTTTGACTAATCTATTAGAATCTGTTAAATATAAAAAATCATGTGTCATTTATTACTCTTTACTTTTTATATAATACATATAAGACAGTAGGTCTGGTTTGGTGTAATGTCGCTACGCGTCTACGACGTCGGCCCGACATTAAACGACACGGCCTTGAGGTATTGTATTTAATCAGACAAGATGTTGATCCGATGCCAGGCTAATGTTGGTCCACCGTCTACGTCGACGACCCAGCATCAAACCAGCATCGGATTAACATATCGTGTTTTCTTGGCTGTTATTTCACTTACTGACTGGTGGCCAGTACTGGCAGACATAATCAGCCGTCGTTCCAGTACAGTGTTGACTATTCCAAGACAGCGCTGTGTCGTCCTTGGTCACAGTACAATCCTTGGAGTTTGGGTTTCCGTTGTTCCAGGGAGCGTAGGATCCCAATGCTGAGCCATCTGGCCATATCCAGCTGCCAGTCTCACGAGAAAGACCGATCCAGCGAAAACCAGATGAGGTACTGTGAAAACATTGAAGCATCATGATAACTAGAAACAATTAAACACAATTATGAAACCCAGAGGAGCGGAATGAAATGAATGGGGTTTTAGGCCACAATTAGACACATATAGGGTATACTGAGCCGAAAGAACCTCCTCATGATGGTGAGATGAATGAGATGCAGGATTTGAAATTCGAGTTCTGGCGGTCTGAGGCAGAGCACATAGGCGATGGGCTACATATGGCTACCATGCACCCCCCCCCCCCACATCCTAACGAAACTAAGTTTTTTTGGAGCCCTGGGATATACTGAGCACGAAATCGAATGTTAACATTGAAAATATAGGAATGTAAACCCTATTTTGACGACTTATATAGAGGTACCCTAAATATGCCTAACATAATTTAAATTGAAAAATCAGCGAAATCCATGACAAAAAAAACCCGCTGGAAAACACGATTTCCTCAAACGTTTTTTATATGTATCCACATTTAGGCCACGTTTTCTCAATCCAGATATGCTTATGAATCAGCCTGGATGTTATGTGTGCTTTTAAATTTCACACAATTTTGGTGAGAGACAAATACAAAATGGCCGCCATCTGTTTTTTTAAGAATATGTAATTTTGTGCATTTTGCCTGTAACAATCGATTTTTTTTTACTTGACTTTGCATCGAAATAATGGACATCAAACAAAATTAGTTATATTTAATAAAAAACCTTATATTATATGGAAAATGACAAAAATTCAAATTGGCCGCCGTCTGTTTAAAAAGTGTATATATCAACAAAAAAAAAATATACCAACATCTTTGAAAGTCACTATCAGGAGCTTTAACATAGATTCATAATATTTTATTTCTGCTAAATACGAAATGTACAACAAAGCACTAAGTTTGTATTTTATCCCTCCATTTTAACAATTTCCAACGTTTTATGAATACAAGTGGGCATTCTCGCGCATGGTAAGTTTATATGGTATAAATCTTCGTTATTACTTTTACATTCTCTCGAGCCATTTTTAAAAAGTGATCTTGACCACCGAAGAATTGATCACAGTCACTTTAAAATGATCTCAGCCACTACAGAAGTGATCTTGGCCACTGAAGAAGTGACCACATCCACTTAAAAAGTTATTTCAGCCACTATAGTAGTGATCTTGGCCACTGAAGAAGTGATCACAGGAACTGTAAAGGTTATCTTAGCCACTAAAATGTGATCTTGTCCACCGAGGAAGTTATCACAGCCACTTTGAAAGTTATCTTAGCCACTTCAAAAGTGATCTTGGCCACTAACAATCCTTTATCAACCCCTAAAAAGTGATATCGGCCACTACAAAAGTGATCTTGTCCACTCCACTGAAGAAATGATCACAGCCACTTTCAAAGTTATCGTAGCCACTACAAAGATGATCTTGGCCATTGAAGAAGTGATCACAGCCGTTTGAAGTTATCTCAGCCACTTCAAAAGTGATCTTGGCCACTAGCAATCCTTTATCAACCCCTAAAAAGTGATCTCGGTCGCTGCAAAAGTGATATTGACCCCTTAAGAAAGCACCACAGCCACATTAAAAATCATCTCAGCCATCATAAAGGTAATCTATACGACACACAAACTGGTCTTATCCACTAAAGAAGTGATCACAGCCCCTACAAAGCTGGTCTTGGCCACAAAGAAACTGATCTGGTCCACCGAAGAAGTGATCACAACCACTTTAAAAGTTATCTCAGCCGCTACTAAAGTTATCTTGGCTACTGAAGAAGTGATCACAGCCACAAATTGGTAAAATGGGGGGATAAAATACAAACTTAGTGCTTTGTTGTACATTTCGTATTTAGCAGAAATAAAATATTATGAATCTATGTTAAAGCCCTTGATATTGACTTTCAAACATATTTTTTTTGTCGATATATACACTTTTTTTCAAATAGACGGCGGCCATTTCTTATTTTTGTCATTTTTCATATAATATAAGGTTTTTATTAAATATAGCCCCAATTTTGCTGGATGTCCATTATTTCGAAGCAGAGTCAAGTGAAAAAATCAATTGTTTCAGGCAAAATGCACAAAATTACTTTTTTTTAGAAAACAGATGGAGGCCTTTTTGTATTTTGTCATTTTTTGGATGCCCATTATTTCGAAGCAGAGTCAAGTGAAAAAATCAATTGTTCCAGGCAAAATGCACATAATTACTTTTTTTTAGAAAACAGATGGAGGCCTTTTCGTATTTTGTCATTTTTTACATAATATAAGTTTTTTAGTATATCTTGATTGAAAAACCGTGGCCTAAATGTGGATACATATAAAAAACGTTTGATGAAATGGTGTTTTCCAGCGGGTTTTTTTGTTGTGGATTTCGCTGATTTTTTAATTTAAATTATGTTTAGGCATACATGGAGCGATCGATATTTTAGATATCGCAATGATTTATATACCATAAGAAGCGTGATTCAAATACAAATACTGTTAATATGGTATATAGCAGTTGCAGATCGGTTTACTAGAACAAAAATAACATACATTCAAGTAACCCTACCCCCTTATTTAAAACTGTTAACATTCGATTTCGTGTTCAGTATATCTCAGGGCTCCAAAAAAACTTAGTTTCGTTGAGATGTGTGGGGGGGGGGGGTTTCATGGTAGCCATATGTAGCCCATCGCCTAACACTACCTCTCGGTCACCGAGGCCAACCCACAATATTGAATCTTTACGAGTGCGCGGGAAGAAACATTTTGTTTCTTTGAAACTTGAAGGGAAGGTATGGGTTCGAGCCCGCGATCTCCGACTTTCCAAGCAGGCAGCTTTAACCACTACAACAGGCCCCCCAGGGGGGCGTCCGGGGCTTTGAGGGCTTGCCCCCAAGATTTTTTTTGGAAATTTTAGTTAATTTAGGGAACTTTTTAAAGTATTTGCCGAACGCCTCCTGCGACAACCCCCCCCCCTGTATCCGCCACTGTAACTGGAAATAATTCGACGATAGAGAACGACCCTGCAAAATCCAGAGGTAATGTGAAAAATACAGTATGCTAAATGGAAATAAATAGGTCTACACAAAATGACGAGACAAATCGATCCAGCGTAACCTATAGGCGGTACTGTGAAAACAAAACGGTAATACTAATTTATTTTCCCGAAGATATTTGAACTTATTCAATTTCAATGACAGTTACTACTAGTAAGGTCTGCTGTGTTTTCCCGCTCGATATTCGTGCCAAAATGGATTTTATTGGCTTACTTTCATAATTTGGACCCGCTGAATTCAAAAAAGTAAGGTACCATTTTTTTACTCCACCCCTTCAGTGCGCATTTTTTATTTCAAAATGGCCGCCAAAATGGAGGATTTTTCACAGTTTTTTCCCACCATAAGTGAATATGCAACACTTTGAAAAATTTTATCATCTTTTATTGACTGCTTACATGCATACCTAAGTACAACAGAAGATTCTGCTGCTTTTCAGACCTTTTTTAAGATATTTAATTAAAATATTGAAGACATTTTTGTAGCTTTTAGTAAAACACGAACCGCAACAGCATAATATACGGCTAAAATGGCTAGTGACGTAATTTCTGAAAATATATACAGTCTTGTGATGGATACTTCAGCTTTAGTACTAGTAGTACTTAATCAAATCAAATCGAATAATCTTTATTTAATGAGCGTATACCATTTAGCGCTGAAGCGCTAATTTGCAATGGGCCCTCGTAAAATCGTACACATACATGTATAGTTGTCATTATAATTAAAAAGCACTTGTGAAATTTTAACACATTTTATAAAACAGATAATGATAAATCCTACTATTAAGGGGGTTACGTATATAAAATACCAACTTATGAAAATCAAATTGTTTACAGTTACAATATACGTACACATACATATATATGCACACATATATGATTATTATTAGGAAAATAAACATTGTTTAAACTTAGACAGTGAATTGGCAGAGCGAATCTCAACCGGGATATCATTCCACACAGTAATTATGCCTATTGAGGAAAAACTTTTGTAATAATACTGGTTACTATGTAGATTATTTTTACTGGCAGATCTGGTATTGTGGGTATGAATGTTCTTAGAATATGTAAATAACTTTTCTAAGCCTTGGTTACTTAAACCATTGATGCATTTGTATACATGGATTGCTATGTTAAAGTTTTTCTTATTTCTTAATGGCAGCCATTTCAGTTCAGCAAAACGATCAACGATTGTAGTGCTGTAATCATAATATTTTTCATCAAGAATAATACGGCATTTTCTATGTTAAAGTTGGGCTCGCCATGCTGGAAGACTTCAGCAATTAACATCTGATGTTGATTCCAGGCACATATAGCGCTTGATCCATCTATGTTGTAATTGTGGCAAATTTACCTTCCCAGACAGAGCCGGTAAAATCATGAAAGCCTATTAAACCTCTGCTTTTCTCAAGCCTGATAGCATTACACATATATATATATATATATATTAGACATATATATTATTTTTCCGTCCGGATTTACCTTTTCCAGTTATAAAATATAGATTTCCTTATGTTGTTGTTTGTCACAAAGTCTATCAAGAGAACAAACATATCCGTATCGGGTGAATATACGTCTATATCCCGAATGTCTCCATCTGTTTTTAAGCATCCAGCACATGCATTGGAATTAGTGTATCCGCCTCTTCGTGTTGGTGATTATGTATATTAGGATGATAAAGGCCAGGATAGTTTACATAAGTGGACGTCCCATAGACGACAATTAAGTTTTATTCAAAATCTGAAAAATTACCAAGCAAAGCTTTTCCAAGATATTATGTCAATTTTCCTCTGGTGGCAATGTGTGAGAGAAAGGTTTTCAGTGGTACTAGTTTTATATTGGTTGAATCATTTATGTCAAACCTTACAGGTTCAACCCCACCGGATCTTTTATTGCGTGTCTGAGATTTAAATGAGTTTTTAGTATACCTATCAAATATAACTCTGTCTTCTTTATACCCAGACATGATCTTGGAAATACTGTGAATAAAGGCTTGAGCAAAATCATAGCAGTAGGCCATTGTTGTTGTCTTTGTGATGGCTCGTACAACTGCCATTGCATCTATGATGCATACATTGTATCGATCTTCTTTTGATCAGTTTAGTCTGTCGGTACAGCAGCTATATCTCTTTCTGGTTGATTTGATTGTTCTACTTTGTACTCTTGCATACAATAGATAATGACGCTTTTGTCATTTGGTAGAAGGAGTAGACCATCAGATGAGAATAAAGACCTTGGAATTACGGACAATTCATATGTACATATTGTCTCTTGTAAAGAAGCTATAATGGTTGGACGTGACTGCTGAACAACAAGAAATCCTCCCTTAATTTCACCAGCTGTTACCTAAAGTAGCCTACACATTGTTTTCTTCTGACATGTAGTTAAACGTCCCAAATTGATTTCTCCGATGTGGACGTTGCAACACGTTGTGAAACAAATTCTCCAAATTAAGTTGTTCCCTTTGTATCACGAAGAAGAATTTCTTATTTTGCATTGTCTGGAAGCTGCATATTAGATGCTATGTTAATTAGTTTAATTTCCTTGAGAGAGAAAGCATTTCCGCCACAGTGCTTAATAATACACTTGTGAACATGCGAACAGCTGTTGTGCTACTCAATTGGTAATGTTCTTTAGTTGTTTGCTTGTCATAGCTCACACCAAAATCATGTTGAAAAATCTGAATAAGACTCATTAGTTCTGGGGCAATCATGAAAAATCTATCTCAAGCATCTATATCTTGCGTAATGCCAGTGGTGCCTCCTGCAACTTTGAGTTCTCTCATAAGTTTTTCCAATGTCTAATGTAGCCATTAACCATACTCTATCATATATGTCATATATTTCTGTGGGAAATGATTGTTCGAGCTGCATGTTAATTCCAAGCTAGAATGGTTGGAGGGGGTTTAAATTGATGTTAACATTAATAGGGTTGATATATTCAGGTATATAGATCGGTTTATTTACCGGGATGGAATCAGTGTCATCGTCGGTTACATCGTTTTGATTGCTAAGAATTAGTGTACCATGCAGAGTGTTTTGACCATCAGGAGTGTTCTCTAAAAAGTCAATGTTGTACGCTGCAAATAAGACAGATTCGCCTTTTTAACGAAGGATGGCAATGCAAATCCACCTGTGCTCTTCATTCGCTCAGCAACATCACACGCGATGAGCTTTTCTATGTTAATAATCTTCTCATAATTTAAACTTTGAATAATTACTCCAGCAGCCATATATGTGAAGTATCAGGCTGGAGGGGGGAAGCGTCTGGCACACTTAAGGTTAGGCGACCAGCTGACTCTTACACGCTGCCACAATTTTCGATTCTATGGCTGATGCCGGAACAGAATTCCAATTGGGTATAGTTTGATGCCAAAATGAATTTTGTCCCAGTGTGGTGTTACATCTGATTTGTTTATAGACCTGATTGTGCCTACCACGTGTTCTTTTATCTGCTGGGATTAAACGGTCATTGATAGGAATTTAAAATTTTGAGCATACATAAAAGTCTATAATTTTTTCGTCTTGTTTTCATGTCAGTTGAGCCCAGGTTCTGAATGAGAGATGTCACTCAAACTGGCTGTTTGTCTATAATTTTGAGTGACAAATCTTGCTGCTGATCTTTGCATTGTGTCTAATTTATCGATGTACACAAAATACACAAAATCACTTGGTATCTTATTTTGAATGCAAAATTCATAAATATGTAATGTCAAACAGTTGTAGTGAAGACGTGAACAGTCGAAAACACCTATGTAGAACTCCTTGATGTAAAGAAAGCGTTTGATAGTGTCTGGATAAAGGGACTTATGTATAAACTCATTAATCTAGGAATAGATAAACGGCTGTGGTCCGTTATATATGATAGCTACAATGGGTTCAAATGTTCTGTTAAGATAGCTGGAGGCCTATCAAATTGGTTTTGTCCCCAACAGGGAGTACATCAAGGTGATGTCATGTCTATGTACCTTTTTTGCATATACAACAATGACTTGTTAAATGAACTGGTTAGCATAGCCTGTCCTATTTCTATTGCTCATAAAATACTTACATGTCCAGCCTTTGCTGATGATATCGCTGTTGCTGCTAAGTCAAAATCTACTTTACAATATATAGTTGACGAAGCTGTTAAACACATTATTAAATGGAGATATAGTTTTAATTTGGACAAAATTCGAATACTTGTTTTCTGTAAAAATAACAGAGTACGTATTGTTAATATCACAATAAGAAACCAGTTATTAAAACAGGTTGACAGTCACCTTCATGTAGGTATCCCACTATGCAGCACAAAAAAAAGCAGATAAAGACTTGTAATGCAAGGATTACCTGTCACAAAAAGCTTGTAAATATGATTTTAAGTATTGGTAGCAGTACTGGTGGGACTAAGGGACGCACCATTTGATTTCCGGGGGGGGGGGGGGGGCTAGATTATTTTTGAAAAAAAATGTTTGTTTTCAAATTTCTGTAAAAAAAATATATGCTGAAAACTTGTACATAAAAAAAATAATATGTTGAAAAGTTGTGCCAAAAAAAATTGTTGATAATTTTAATTGTTGATAATTTTTAAAGAGGCTCATCAAAGTGGAATTTAAAATAAACGACTAATACAAGGAAAAATTGGAGCGCAAAATATTTCTAGGAAAATTCTCAAGATCACTACAAGGTATTATTTAACAGTGAAATTGGACGCGGCTTTACTGATGTATTTTTTGTTTGTTTATGGTCGGCTCTTTGTCTATTACCGAATGTGATATTTTTCTATTTTTTTGTGAATGTTTAGAGCGGGTTCGGGTATTTCCGAACACCTAACCTCTGCACTTGATGTCTGGTGTCCCCATTTGTCTATCAGCTCCCCACGTGACATCAGTTGATGAATGAAACTATGATTGATGACGTAATTAACCACGTGCACGGCCATTCATGAATCTGAATGTTGTACAGGAAGTTGTAGTACCCAAGGTAACGGCGGGTATACTCGAAATAGAGGGGGTAATGTCGAGCACCAAGTAGGGTGTAATCGAAATTCCACCCATTTTTTAATCTAAAGAGAAAATAACCAGTTTAGAAGCAGGAACATGCGCAGTATACTCAAATATGATACAAATAGAATCAATGCCAATTGTAATTCGTCCACGAAAAAAAAAAAAAAAAAAAAAATATTAGGAAATGCCACTCTTCGAGATTACCCGAATCTGTTGAAATCTAAGAAAAAATTTTCATAGTTTCCTTCATATTATTTTTCAAACCCACATAGTAACGTCACAACCGTTTGCAGGCCTACAAATCGCTCCATTGATGTATTTCCTTTCGCAATGACGCATTCGCTGTGAAACTGTGGTGTAGGCCCTATAGGACTAGTGTTCGTAAATAGACGAAACCAAATTAATTGATGGGTCAATTTCCGAACACGTCCCAAATGATAAGGCTATCATGACCATTGCCTGGCGAGCCCGGCCAATTTCATTTATGGCCGGGTATTGGCCAAGGTTCTAAGTCACGTGACCATCATGCCTGTGCTATTGAGGCCAGTGAATAATTTTCTGGGGCAAGTCATAGGAGATGCGTCAAAGGGGAAATACAATACTGTGAACAACTCTTCATCCGGGGAAGTGACCTTTCAAAAATGTCTGAAATCGGGGATTACCCTATTTTCATCTAAAAATAGCAACAAGTCACAAACATTCGCCACTGGGGCATACCAGAGGCTACATGAAGCTTGGCCACGCCGCGTAGTGTGGCTCTGGGAACCAGATTATCATGACCGAAAATTGTTTTTTGATGTTTTTATATCTAGGAGGTGCATTGCAAGGTACATTTTCTCATATAAATACTAATTCCAGGATTGATAATACATATCATAAATAGACCATTACCTTCCGTGTAATTACCTTAATTTTTAAAGACTTGTGTACTTTACGACATTTTGAAAGTGACTTTTTAAAATAGCAAAATTAATGGATATGAAATTGGTCCATAATAACGGTGCGTGACAGAACAGTCACGCACAACGGGCAGCTCTGCCTGACACAATTTATTCATGTCTAGCCAGCAACGGATGAAATATATTGGCAACCCGCTCTACCACATAGTATTCAAGTCATAGTTGTTTGCGTCCTAGTTTGAAGACAACAGATCGCCAAATGATGCGTACAGATTATGCTGCTTCTAGAATGAAAGGTGAGTCAAAATAAATATTTATTAAGTAGACCCTTGAATACAGCCGCAGTTACTGTATGTATGTCAGAGACTGACCTTCAGCAAGGTCAGTGCATGACATTTGTCAACATACTTAATTAAATGTGAACTGTCACAAAAAAAATGTTTTATTTTTTTTCCAGGGACAAAAAAAATGTTTGTTTCAAGGTCGGTGCTAAAAAAAAAATTGTGTGCTAATTTTTCTGAAAAAAAAAACATAACTGAAAGTAATAATCTAGCCCCCCCCCCCTCAGAAATCAAATGGTGCGTCCCTAATCCTATCAGTGGTAGTAAACTGTACTGGGCTGTGGCAGTGCCTAAATTACTATACGGGTGTGAGGTGTGGTGAATGAGTGAACAGAGTGTATTAATAATGGAGCAGGCTCATGTATGGGCAGCACGCGCCCTGCAGAGTCTGCCAAATCACAGCTCATGTCTAGTGGTCACTGCTTCACTTGGATGGCTGAGTATTGAGTCACACATTGACATAAAACGGTTATGTTATGTACACAGGGTAATTTGTGCTGAACCTCGCTCCATAGTCCGTAAATTGACTGTTCATGTTTTTATGCAAATGTATATAGATAAAGATATTTCTACATATGAGGGACCCATTGCTGTTTTATATAAAACTTGTAAGAAATATTATCTAATGGATATCGTGTACAATGAATTTTTTTTTAGTGCAACTCCCATGTCATCTACACGTTGGAAAAAATGTGTTTATAACTCTGTAAGTCAACAGCATATTGCGCGTTGGAATATGTCCCGCATAATGTACACAAGTTTATATTTGTTTACCAAATGTGTGAAATCTGTGAACTGTTTATGGATTTGGAAGGTTGCAAAACGTAATCAGGCTTTTTTAAGTAAATGTAAAACTCTTGCTAGGATTTTAATCGGTAGCGGATGTATCTTTTATAGTTTTCCAGGTGATAATGTCTGACATTTACAAATATGCTCTCTGTGCGATTCTTATGACAGATTAACTGTTGCTCACGCGTTCAAGGCGAATTTAGATCGACTGTGATTTTCCACGAGCTGTTCACAATACCTTGAAATGTCTCAGTAATCATACGAATTTGAGCCATTTTGGGATTAGAGTTGGACTTACCCCGGCCGGCCCAGTGCGTTGGCCCTGTGTTGATCTGATCTTGGGCCAACTTCGTAGACGCTGGACCAGCATTGGATCGACATGGGACCGACGTATTGTGCCGGCTGGATGGTTTCAGGCGGTGTACCAGCCTTGTGCCAATTTCGGCTGTACTTTTTCGTTTGTACTTTTATAATCACATGCTGCAATGTTTCACCCTCTGTACATAATGTTATTTAATGTGTGTATTTGGTACGTTTTTCAATAGAAGTTCTGACGCATTTATGTAATGTCAAATTAAAAAAGGAGGTTTATTAACATTTATAATTAAAATTAGCTACGCAATTAATTATTTATTTATCGGTTATAATACTATGTATAATTGTATTTGTATTGTCTTTGCTGTATACCATGTATAACACATGTACTTCAATTTGGAGGTGAATAAAGACATATATAGTCGAAAATCATAAGAAATATGATTAAAATAGCGGCCATTTTGAAATTCAATATGGAGGATGAAGGAGTTGTTGGAAAAAATGGTACCTGCATTTTTTTGGTTCAGCATACCTTTATTGATAAAAAAAAGTGAAAAAAATCCATTTTGGCACGCATATCGAGCGCGAACCGAATACTTGACATAGCAGACTATATGTGTGCAACAAATGAACAATATTTTTCGTTGACCGAGTAGTCCTACCTAGTGGTTAACAAACTGTTTATGAACAAAATACATAGGCCCTATCCCATTTCCACTGTCTAATTAATATAACGCTAGGTCTAGTGCCATCTAAGTGACATATTTCAGATAGCCCTATTTCACTTCAAAAGACGGTTTATACGGTTTCTAGAAATATCACTATTATCGACACCAGTGTTTGTCTCAGTTTTAGATGTGCGCGCACATCAGATGCAGGCCGCGCATTACCCTGAATGCATGGATTTTTTTTGCCTAGCTCGCACATTGGATTTTCGCCAATTTCTGATATGTCAATTTCAGGAGATAAGAAAACATTGATCCAGAAATGTTTTTTTTAATAATCCCATTTTTTTAATTCGTCGCCCTCATTAACATAAATTGGTCCAATTTTTGTCTTCAAAGTTTTTCCGTCACCTTCCCTCATATATTTTGTACTTTCCCCATCTATTAACAGTATTTAATCTAGACCCTCACGATGTATCGAAGCATCATTTTGCATCTCTGAAAAATGACCTAGGCTATTCCTTAAAACCTAGAAATGAAGATTTTGTAGGAAAATTTTCATGAAGCTGTACTAATAACATTATTTTTTTCCTCATTTGCCACCCATTTCAATTTATGTGGATGAAGATTACATCCGGCTACAAAGGGTTAAAATACTTACATAACAGTAGCCAACTCGTTGCTGTAGGAGACGTTGTGTATGATGGACAGAGTGGCACCTTCTGCCTCACAGGCCGTCTGGGCGTTCGTGCGTGTCAAAGAACTCAGGTACTCTTTGTAGCAAGCGTATGTCCCAGATGTGTAACCAGATGGGCAGCTGAGTGCTGGAAATAAACAAAGTGTAATAAACGTATGTCCTAGATGTGTAACTGGACAGGCAGAAGAACGCTGGCAGGGGCCGTTAAGCAATTTAAAGCCCGGACTGTTTAATACGGACCATATTCAAAACGGCCTTAAAACGCATTCATCCTGATAAATTCGATAAATTAGTGTTTTGTTGTCGCGACCCACACTTTGGAGTGTTTAAAATTACTTAGATAAATACAATTTTAAGTAAAACATATTCCAATATAACAAATGTACTGTTCAGACGATTTTTTGTTTATGAGACAAATTTTAAAAGGGCTACAGACTTTATTCAATATCACTTTAAAAATGACTAAAGCGCTGAATATTGTTTATATAAACCATCGAAATGAAAGGTATTTTTCAACTAGAATCCATTATAGATATGCTAGTTAGCTCTTTCTAATTTATTTAAATAGGCATACCAATGTTATGGGTCTACGATCGTTATAAGTATGTTTACTCTTACAATGCGGGATCTACTCCAGACGTTACAATCTGACGTATCATTTGATAATGTCGAACCCGCGCTGTAAGGGTTTATACGTAAAACATTTATTAGTAGTAGGCATTTAATAAACCAGTTGCACCGTGAAGAGTAAGGTATTTTGTATGTGACAATTCTACCTATCTACAAATTTAGGGTGATACATCACCATGACAAATCTTGTTTTTGTTCAGGTAAAGATTTATTCATTGTGAAGGTGTTCCGTCATGGTAGATCAGACGTCAGATGTGAAGTAAAGTTCCAGGAGGGTGTGGTGAGGATACCCATGTATCCTGTTGGCTTGATTTTGGGCCAATTTCATAAACGGTGACCAGCATCAAGCCATCAATGTGTTGTGTCTGCTGGGTAGCCAGGATCGTTATTTTGTGCTCATGAAGTACCACGATAAGTTGCTATACGGATTTTGTATTGCCCATTAGGCTAATTGGGATTGTTTTATTATAATGATCGGCAAGTCGGCCATTTTATCAAGGTGAACAATCGTCAGTCTAATATTACACGTAGGCCTATGTATGTTATGAAATTGGTTCCTTTTCCATTGGCCCCATACCTGTTAAAAAAACACCCACTTGTGTCTCCGCAACCAACACTTCAAGTGGATGAAAATTACTCATATTTGTTTAATTTGAGACCAAACATGTGTAAATCTTGCTGTTTAAGCACATTTCGTTCCCAATCACTATGATATATTCAGCTAATAAAGCGGGTAAAGGGCTAGGCCTACATTTAAATAGGGTTAAGTTCAAATGTATATTGCATTACTCTATACTGTGAGCGGTGAACTATACTACCGCAACCATTTATAATTCACCGCTCACAGTATATAGTAATGGAATATATATTTAAACTTTGGTGTGGTTAATATTAAACGTCTGAGCACACAAGTATACCACGTGTCTTAAATCCCAATACAATTATTTCAATACACCACGGTGTGGTCTGTATTTTACAGGGGTAAAATAATATACTTGGTCAGAAATGTCAGCTTCAAATGATTGATTAATTGAATAACAGACAGACAGACAGATATTTTATTGACAGAATAAAATTATTGTAGACTTATTTGTCATAGAAATGAAAGAGATATATGTATATACAAGATTGTTAATTTGTTAAAATCAGATGACAATATACATGGTATGACATACACAATTAAAATCATGTTAAGCGGCATTGCCAAAATAAAAACTGGGTATTTCGATAATATAAATGACTACTACATAAAAAAATAATTAAAAGGCATTGCCAAGATAACATAGAGGTCTATCATTTTGTTTCCCGCACCAAAAATAACGTAGCAGTTTTAGTTTTTAACGTATTAGGCCCTTTACATTTGCATTTTTAAATTTGCGTCAGAAATACTGGCTTCAAAAGTATTGTAAATTCGAACGTGTAACAACACTGTAAAGCAGTACTAAAAGTGGAAAATGTGATCAATATACATAAACAAACTTACCATCAATCCCACGCAGAAATAGAACCAACTTGAGTAAAGTCTGCATATTGAGTCAGCAGCAGTGATGTACAGCACATTGCTTGTTCATTTGTGCGACGTCGTAAATCTTACGTCTGTCACGCCTTCTATCATTCGTACTTTTGATCCGTTTTAGCTGGGAATGAATGGGATCCGGATCAAAGCTTATACAATATTCTAGCCAGCAAACACGTTTAGCCGGTGTTGGTTTAATGTTGGTCCACCGTCTCAAAATGCTGATTGAATGTTGTACCAATATCACAGGTGGTGACCCAGCATTGCCAAACAATTATGCCGATATCAGCAGAAATAATGTCAATACGATGCGCTGGTCTTTTGACATTCTTTGTTGTTGTACTTTGCCCCATCCACAGAAGTGGGGGGGGGGGGGGGGTCTGGATAGTGATTATATTTCCCGTGTGCTATGGGAAATCACAATGCGTCTTTATAGCTTGCAAAGCACATGTTTTTCTCTTCTTGCTCGGTCAATTCTCAACCGTTTTAATTTTAGTCACATTTTGTCACCACTATGTTCCAGTCCTTCGGCAAACACTTTGAAATTGCATTTAAAAGTTTTGCGTATAGTTTAGAATTTATTACAATGCAATAAACATTTTTGACGTCCCTGTAGAAACCATATTCCATTTAAATCAGAATGAATCTCAGAATTATATGCCATATAAAATACTCAATACAATCTCGTCGTTTTTCAGTATATGCTGTCGTAAATAGAAAAGAGTGCTTGGGATAAGTTTAATATGCGCACAAAAGCAGACACCACTAACTTTTTAAGTAAGCAGTTCCTGCTGTTTGCCTTTAATTGGTTCACATTGTCTGCCCATGAGTAAAAGGGAAAATACATTTTGTTTCTTTGCCATCCGGCGTGACAGACAGTCAGCATTATCTACTACAATCTGACAACAGGACTCCCGACCTGCGAAGTCATTAGAAAAGAGAAACATCGTCATATTAGAGCTAACCCTTAAAAGCGCTACAGCATAGAATATATTTGTATCCCTTTAAAGTTGTGTCTTGCTACTGCGACCCACAACTTTAAGGGAGTAAAAAATAATTCCATATTTACAATATGAATACAAATATTTGTATGTCATTCCCGCCAATTTAGCTTACATTTCTCCTTCAAATTGTCTTCCTTAAGGGAGAAACATGTTTCAAACGGTCATACACGTGATCAGCACTTCAGCCCTTAGAGCGCGGGGACCGTCTTTATACGTCAGAATCTGACGTCAACAGACGTCAGATTCTGATGTATAAAGACGGTCCCCGCGCTGAAAGATTAAAACGATTTATGATGGCCGTAGACACATAACACATTATATTCAGATAAATCAGAAAGAGCTGACCAGGCCATTTATGATGATCTGAAATTTAAAAAAACGTTGGTTTTCATGGTTTACACACCAAACTATTACTAGAGTTGTAAAGGTTATCTGTGATCCGTCTCCACCTGAGATCCGCGCTATTCTCCATCGATCCTTGTCACCTTATTGCCACCTTTTTGTCACCTTCTTGTCCTGGGCATGTATTGACTCTGCACTCATGAAATGTCCCTGCCACCAGGACCTCCACTATTGTGTACCGGCGATTGAAACTGCACTCAGGAAATGTGGCGTCACCTGACTCTTTGTGTACCTTTGAAATACTAATCTTGCACGCTTTTGTTTTCCTCCAAACAATAACAATATTGTATTTCATGAATCAATTATTACAGATCCAGTGCATCGCAGTTTTTCGTGCATGCAAACGTTGAAGCGACACAATCAGGCTAAAATCATAAAAAAATCGGTGATTTTATTTTGGCTTCTTAATATGACCATATGATGTAAAACATGTCCATAGACCAGAACTGCAAAAGTTGTTTTATTTTTGTTTTTGTGTTTTGTATTTCGTCCTTATATCTCGCTTAACTGATAAATGCGCAGCACACAAACTTTAAAATATTTTGCAGCTCTGCTCTATTGACATGTCTACATCACATGACCATAGTAAGAAACCAAAATTTAAAAAATGCCGATTTTTTATGCTTTTAGCCTGATTGTGTCGCTTTTACTACAATAAAAATATGTATAATATAATTATAAATTCGAGTATGTTTTGACTTGAATTGTGTATATTTGAGTAATTTCACTCACTCTCTGGGTTAAATTGAATCCGCGCTAACCGTTTAAGTCCTCACGATTCTTTAAAACATAATTTTACATCCCTGTAAACAGACTTTATTTTCTAACAACTAAGGATTCCAAAATGATAATTTTCATGAAACTGGCTTACCAATTCATTTCAATTTTTTTTAATTTTTAAACCACATCAAATCACCTTCATCCACTACATGTCGATAATTGCGATAGGAATTTACGGCTTTTAGTGGATGAAGACGACAATGGTAAATTCAGGCTTAAAAGGGTTAAATCATAATGTATTCAGAAACAACACGACACCTGTCCAATGATCACCTAGTATGCAACATACCCTGAAGCTATGATGGTTTGATACTGGGCCAACGGACAATCATCAAAACAACATTGGATCAACGTCTCGGGTTTGCTGGGTATTGTCTTTATCTTTGTATGAAAGTGGCGTATCTGATGACCCTTTGTTGCCAAGGATTGATTAGTCGCTGATTGATTACCTCTGCACTCGGGGAATGTAAAGGTGTCGCCCATCCCATGCAATACAATATATTAAGCTTGCTATAATCTTAGCTTTCTCACATTTACATTAGAATAGTTAAAATGGGTCTTAACTTTCCTATTTAACATGCCTTATTTGGCCTTTATATTTTCGTCTGTAGACGAAAGTCGATCTCGCCAGAGAAAGAGTAAAATATTTATAATGGGCTAACATAGATATTCAAATGAATCAGAAATGGCAAACTAAGATATTTATCATCATTTCAAATTAAAAAAAAACTTGGTATCTATGGTCAGCGCTTTAAGGGTTAATGGAACTACTTTTTTTATATATATATGGAGCCATGTGTCGAACTGTTACATCATAGGCTGAATATCGGGTGGTTAAAGCGACCCAATCAGGCTAAAATTAGTTAAAAATCAGTATTTTTATTTTCGCTTTTTAATATGACCACATGATTTAAACATGTCCAAAGACTAAAACTGTAAAAAAAAAAAAAAAATTGTGTTGCGCATTTACCAGTTACGCGAGATATAAAGATGAAATTACCGTATTTCTTGTTTTGGACATGCATGCATAAAAAATGGGGACTTTCGTCTTTATATCTCGCCTAACTGGTAAGTGTGCAACACAAAAATTAAAAATCCTACACAATTCTAGTCTATGGACATGGTCACATCATATGGTCATATTAAAAAGCGAAAATAAAAATACTTAATATTTTTTTATCATTTTAGCCCGATTGTGTCGCTTTAATATTGTAACGTGGATTTACTTCATGGTTGGTTATGAGAGACGCCTGCGCCATTTATTGCCTCAAATACTTGAATGAGCTTGTCCCACTTTGAAATAATTGAAAACTTTGAGCTTGAATTAACAGCATCATACATTAACTTCATAGATAATGTAAGAACCAACATTTTTTAAATTTTTGAACCAACATTTTTTTATTTTAGCCCCACTTGATAAGCTTGCGTCTTTATGCAAACAGTGGTTATAGTATGATCTATTTTTAAAAAGCGATAATGCCAACATTTACCAATTATCTCTTTCAGTGCTGGCACAGTCTTTTACGTATAAAGACGGTCCCCGCGTTGAAATAAATACAATGAAAGGTCCCGTTATTCAATTGAAGCGCAAAGAGCTAATATATTTTGATGAATTAAAAATGATACTTTGATCTCCATGGTTTATACAAAAATATTTCAGCGTTGTAATAGTTGAACTCGGCAATCGAACACCATAATGCAGATCTCAAATACAATGGTCGGATTCCGGCTGATCAGATAGCACGGGTGATGCAGGCTGCGTCCAGCCTCTTTTTTCCACAAATTCTTTAAAATGTACATTTAACGTGGCCTAAATTTCCCAAAAATCTTGACCCCCCCCAAACCCCCGGCGCTCCCATTATACAGAGCGTGGGTCCGCCACTACATGTAGGCCTATGCATGTTTGTTTTCTTTGACCTACCCAAACATGTTTCCAGGAATGTGACCAATATTTACACACGATTTATTCACAACGTTATTGAACATAAGACGACTCAGCGGGTGAAGACTTGCGTGGGAAGATGTATCGAGTCTACAGGTGTGTAACACCACAATGACACGGCATTGTAACCAGTGCACTTCTACAACTACAGCTGTATGTATTACCAAGCAAACACGACACGTTGAAAAGATAATGTTTTCATGTTGGCCCAACGTCTGCGACGCTGGCCCAACATTGAAACATCATTGTTTCAACGTGTCGTGTTTGCTGGGAGCCTGTAGCCTGCCCACAATAGATGACACCCCAGCAAAACGAGAAGTCAAACCAATGTTGGGTTAGTGTTTGGCCACCGTCGTAGACGGTTGACTAACATTGAACAAACATTTAACTAACGGTTTATGTTTACTGGGACCCATCCTTCGGGATTCTGGTTATTCATCGAGCCACATGCATCCTACAAAAGCCCTCTTTTCAGAGATACTTCAACCGATTTATGATTATAATATGCCTTGTGGAAGACAAACGAATTTCTCTATGAATAAATCTATCAATAATCATGTCCCAACACAATACATGGTGCAGTCGACAGACGAGAAAACACAGAGCTTCTGTTTACCACATAAACACTGTTGCTGTCTTTTTTGTAGGTTACTGTGGTTGTCTTCTTTATAAATTACCATAACTTAGCCTATTGACAATAGCTATGTATGCAAACATGCTGAAAATGTATGTTTAATTCATTAAAAAAAATAATAACTAAATGTTTTTTTATTTTTTTCGTAATTATAAATAATAAAGTGCTGCATTTATGCTGATGATCAATTTGTATCCAAGTGAGTCAAATAAGTGTTAACAAGTAGGTCTTTTTTGTAGGTTACTGTGGTTGTCTTCTTTATAAATTACCATAACTTAGCCTATTGACAATAGCTATGTATGCAAACATGCTGAAAATGTATGTTTAATTCATTAAAAAATAATAACTAAATGTTTTTTATTTTTTTCGTAATTATAAATAATAAAGTGCTGCATTTATGCCCATGATCAATTTGTATCCAAGTGAGTCAAATAAGTGTTAACAAGTAGATCATTTTAATTTTTTTAATTTTTGTGCTGCGCATAATTAGAAATACGGGAATTTCATCTCTATTCTAAGGGGGCCACCATTAGATTCCCGGGGGGGGGGCAGGAGTATTTGTCGCGGGCAAATTATTTATTTCAACCGAGCTCGGCGGCGCGATGAAAATTTTACATTTTGTTACATGTTTATATGGAACTTATTTATTTCACGCAGAGTCCGCCCGAAATTATTTATTTCAAAAATACTCCCGCCCCCCCCCCCCCTGGGAATCTAATGGTGGCCCCCTAACTGGTAAATGCGCAGCACAAAAATTAAAAAAACTTTTGCAGTTCTAGTCTATGGACATGTTTACATCATATGGTCATATTAATAAGCCAAAATAAAATGATCGATTTTTTTATGATTTTAGCCTGGGGCAGTCCCTTTAATAGCACTAAAATATGATAGCGGATCGCTCGTTTGGTGTAGGCCTACCAATTATTATGATCGATTATAAAGAGCAATAATGGATTATCGCAGACAAATTGAATTATTGACCAATTCACATACAAAGAACATGTAAGACCGGGTCTTGATTATATTACATCGTCACCTTGGATATGAAAGGGTGTATCTGCCACTTCACAAAGTGGCAGATACACCCTTTCATATCCAAGAGAGAGACATCATGTGGCGCACTCAACTGTCCCGGCGCCAGGCATCCATTTTCTTAGCATAATGGTTGGATGTGTGGCAGTCATTGATAATATAGCCTAGTGATGAACACCGCTAATTTCATTGTACACGTTCATGTGTGCATACTTTATGATATGTGGCAATTTTACTCCACTGATTTACTGTGATCATTGATTGGTTAACCCGAAAAGCGCTGAAATAGGTTTGTATATATAAACCATAGAGTGGAGACCAAATATTATTTCCTCTAATTTAAAATCATCAAAAATGTCTTATATCTACATGAGTCTACGGACATTATAAATAAATGTACTATTTCAGTGCGGTGATCCACAGAATCTGACGTCTTTGGAAGTCAAATTCGGACGTCTAAAGTCGATCCCCACGCTGTAAGGGTTAATACTAACCAATTATAAGCAATCATCTATAACGAAAATCCAACCAATTCCCACAGCTACTAAAAATCTGCATCTTATTGTCAGCTGGACCATCCTACCAGTTAAACAAATTATATGTAAAATTGTTCAGTTTCCTAGCGATTACATTTAAAAGAAACCATTGAATTGTCATCAATGTGAGCGTACGTAAGCATCGATTCATCACGTCTGTCATTAACACACAAACGTTACATCAGCACTGTGTGATTGTTGGGATGGCGTCGTAGACGGTGGCCCAACATTAACCCTGGCGTGAGCCATGCCATCTGAAGCCTTTATTGCTGAAAATAAATTTTAGTTTTAAAAGAATGACGATTAAACACACTTTATGTTTCAAATCCCTGTAATTTAAACGGATGATAAATTGAACACGACTCTAGTCGTGCTGGGCGGTGTAAAGGTTAAAGTATATGTAATTGTTTCTACAAGGTGAATATTCCATCCCATTCAGTTCTTATAGACCCAAACTAGTAATAGCGGGAAACCGATATATAAATACGGAAGTCAACAAACGACAAGGGAGAATCGAAAATGGCTCAATTCACATTTGTAAAACCCTTTCTCTTGTTTGACCTTCAGCGCAAGACGTTATCAATAATAGGCCCAAGTACAGTTCTTATGATCAATGGACACAGATATTCTTAGAGAACACGAGTGAAATGTTCTAATGTTCAGGGCCGTATCCAGGGGGGGTTTTGGGTGTCTGTAACCCCCCTGAATAGCCCGAAAATGCCTCATTTTTTTAAATTTCCTAGGGGGCGTGCCTCTCAGACCCCCAATTACCGGATGGGCGACCTGTAACCCCCCATTTGTCTTGGTCTGGATACGGCCCTGATGTTGATACACCGTTTATGATGCTGGACCAACATTTACTCAAAGTCTTGGCCCAAATACAAAAGGGGTTCAGAATGTGGCCCGAAGTACAGAACTAATTATTCGGACTCACTCACTCAATCACTCACTCACTCTGTTCCATATTGTTCAAATGTATGGAGCATGCAGATTGTGCATAAAACAGCGTAAAGCAATATTGACTCGAATACGAATAATTTATTTGCTAGGCCTATGGCCCGTACAAAATAAGCATAATACAAAAATACAGTAAGTACACATAGTAAGCACAATGTTACATAAATATTACAATGCGTCACAATATGTTTTTCTGCGTTGAATTGAGTGATATATATATACAGACTTAAGCCAGTGATTATGTTTGAATCTTCCATTTGTAACATAGAAGTAAAAGAAATTTCATTTGGGAGACTATGGAATGGGCTGAGATACTTGACACGCAGGTCATGGTAAACTGGGGAATGCAATAGAAAATGAATGTCATCCTCCTCGTGTTCCGTACACATAGGGCACACTTACTAGATAAGAGACTTCCTCCAGCTTTCAGGTCACGTGTTTATCTATTAATTTTTTATCATGTTTATAAACGGGTTATGCTTATAATACCCCAACCTGCCAATGTTTCAGCAGATTTCAAGAAAATGAATTTTAATTCTATTGTTAGGCCTACTTCATTTTAGTTAATATATTATGTACAATAAAAGTTTTTAGGGACCATGTATTTGTAATATAATGGAATGAATTGAAATTCCGATTAAAAAAACAAACAGCATATAAATGAATGATGAATGAAAGAATGGCAATAAGAGCATATGAGCGCAGTACATATTAGTGATGATCCAGAGAGATGCGCACCCAACCTATCGTAAATTAATGAACAAACAAACGAATAAATCAATGACAAGCCGCCATGCGAATGAACTAGGCCTACATAATTGATTAATCATAATGACAACAGTGAAGATCCTGAGAGAGGCGCACCCACCCTGCAGCTCTAGCTCTAAAAAAGCCGTCAAAGATGTAAATGGACAATTATTATGAGGGCGTAGGTTCACCCCCGCCCCCTTGATCTTCTTTTTTTCGGTGTCGGATCTGTCCCTGAATATAACGCCCGCATTAGTGTGTTACTCGTCGTATAATATTTTCATAACACTAATTGATTAAAAGGGTAATAATATATACATCACAAAGACATTTCGAGCTTTCATTTCAGATGTTATACTTTGGGTATTTTACACAATCAGGAAATTATCCTTAATATCAAGGTAAACAGCTTTAGAAAGCGAAGAAATGGAGGGAAGCTAGGAGGGGTAGACAGGCCGTTAATACAGATCCCAACAAACACAAGGAACTAATCCAATGCTGGTAAAATGTTGGGCCATCGCCTACGGCGCTGGCCCAACACTGTACCAACATCGCGTGATCGTATTTAGCTTGCTGTTCACTTTTGTATGACGTTTTCAATGGGGCGGATCTGTTTTTGAAAATATCACCAACAAAGGATTTCAACCCAGAGCGCTCGATAACATGGAGAGATGCAATAAAGCTTCCCACCTTAGAGAACTTCGCTCGCTCATTGTGCGTTGACTTGTCTTCTCACCTGACCTGCTGACATGATGTGTTATCCTAATATTAGATTATTGATGCGACGATGACACAGAATTAGGCTAATATCGGATGTAGGCTACACATCGTTATAACTATGTTAGCATAAATCAAAGGGTCTGTATATATAAGCTATCTATAATATCTATATTTCAGTAAATCATGTGGAATCATATTTATTTTAACTATTATTAACTATTATTAGTATACTGGCCGGAGGCCAGTACTAATGATATTAATTTTATTTTGCCTGAGTTTGTGTCCTACTTAGGGGAAAGAGGGGTGCTGTGTGTGGAAAACGGTTGACATTTTGTACACCAGTCCTTATGAACATGTCGAATATAACCTATTAAGTTGAGTAATTTTGTCTTTAACAAGTGTTTAAAACTAATAATATTCACGATTATATTTGTGGTTAAGTCTATATTAAGAGCTTAAATGATTTTGGTTGGAATAATGTTGGCCCAGCGTCACAGATGGTTGCCCGACATTATTTCACAATTGGGCCAATGCATCTGACCACGGGGGAGGGGATGGAATTGTCACCAAAATAACTTATGCCGCAAAGTAACTTATGTATACAGAATGCTGGGTTGTTGTTAGGCCATCGTCAGACACGCTCGATCAACATTGAAGCAACATTGTTTAGCCGTCCAGCGATTGCTGTAGACGCAGGTGTAGAAGAATCAAGCGTTCCGTCAGTGTTGGAGTGGTGTTGAGCCAGCGTCGTACACAATAATATTGACCGGCATTTAACCAGCAATGGGTTGCGACTCTGGCCCACATTGGAACAGAAATTGGATGGGTAGGCCAACATCGTGTGTATCGTAGAGACACGCGCAGCACGATTCACTGGCAAGTATCGAATGCATGTTGGCCAGAACCGGCGATAGTGGTGGGATGAATAAACGCTGAAGATATATATTTTAACTTCTCTCCTTGGTCCTTTCTTTAATTACATTCTGAACATTTAGGATTCTTGCCCATGAGAAGAAAGACCAATACTGTTATCTTTACAAAAGATATAAGCCGAATTTTTGTCTATAGCACCCATACAGCCTAAAGCCGGGCCTCGGTAACTCCTTTTCTAGTTATTTATTATATTTTATTTATCCATTTGTATTTTGGTGTAGACAGAGCTGCGTTGAGCAAAATATTTTTGTGCAATATTAGACAGAAATCATAGTGTCAGCCATAACAAACACTAGAAATCATAGTGTCAGCCATAACAAACACTAGAAATCATAGTGTCTGCCATAACAAACACTAGAATCCGAACACACTCGCTATTAATCCTTACAATGCTGAATTATTTTTGTAGAAGACCAAAGGGTTTCATTCAATTTGAAAATCATCATCAACGTCTCAATTGGCGCTTTCCGATTCACTTAAATACCTATGGTATGGGCCTAGAGTCATTATAAATAAATATTTCAATTCTTTCAGTGCGGGGACCGTCTTTATTCAGAATCTGAGTCTGTAGACATCAGATTTTGACGTATGAATAGGGTCCCCGCACTGAAAGGGTCAACTGACTCATATGTCCATGCAGAAAATACGAGATGTTAAACCAGTGTTGTCTTTATGCTGGGCCGTTGTCGCAGACGTTGCACCAGCATTAAGGCAGCATTGGTGAAACATCCTGTGGGGGACGGGGGGCCTGGTGCAGTGGTTAGAACTGCATGGGAAGTCGCGGGCTTGAACCCCACTCTGTCCTTCAAGTTTCAAAGAAACAAAATGTTTCTCCCCAGCTCACTCGTGAAGATTCAATATTGTGGGGATCCACCGTGACCGGGGGGTATCGTGTTTGGTCTCAGACCGCCAGGCTCCAATCTCGAATCCTGTGTCTGGAATGCAGTGGCATCTCACCATCCTCGGAAGGTTCTCCTGGCCCAGTTTAGCCTATATTGGCACAAAGATGGCATTACGCCACATTCATTTAATTTCGTGTTTGTTTATAATGTATATTGTGACCCATTGTGTTGTTTATTTTTTTTCTTTCTTATTTAAAACGGAAAACTGCCTAGAATGATGAAGAAATTTCACCGGACAATCCCAACAATCTAATGGTTAATTTGTGGCTTCCAGGAATAAATAAAATTCCAGCGACATTAAAATGGTCATCCTGAGCGAGCCCATCAACTATAGTCCGAGCTAGGGCTTATATAACAATGACCTAACCTTGTTTTGTTACATATACAATGTTTTTTTGATGTTTCTTATATTTTTTTGTGCTGAATTCAAATCCGATGAGTGCCAGCTTTGAAAGTTGAGCATTCAATGTCAAAGGTCAATTCCAAGGTCAAATATGATTTTTCAACAAATGAAGCTAGGAACAAGTGTAACACCTCGTTGTGATGTGATTTCAACTGGGGAATTCATTTCTGAAATCATTTTGATTATTCGAGGTCATCTTCAAGGTCAAAAGGTCAATTTCAAGTCAAGTAAGCGAAAACATAATTTTCTACAAGTAACGCTAGGAACATGTGTAATACCTCTTTTTCATGGACTTTTACCGGAAATCCATTTATAGTATTAATTTGAGACTCAAGGTCATCTTCAAGATCGTAAGGTCAATTCCAAGGTCAAAATGTAAAAACCCCATTAATTTTAAAAAAGAAAAATAGGAAAAAGTGTAATACGTCTTGTTCATGTCATTTTGATTAAATAAACTATTTCTTGTACTATTTTGATGATTAGGTTCATCTTCAAGGTCAAAAGGTCTATCTCAAGGTCAAGTGGTCAAGCCTGTGATTGTCTGACAGATACATGGCGCTATAAAAATGATTTATTATTATTATTATTAAGTGACTGAAAATATGATTTTGAAATAATAAAGCTAGGAACATGTGTAATACCTCTTTTTCGTGTGATTTTGACTGAAAAATCCATTTCTTCATGATCTTGATCATTTGAGGTCACCCTCAAGGTCGAAAGGTCAATTATGATTTTTGGCATATATACTAAACTTTGGAGAACGTATAATACCTAGCTTAGATGTGATTTTGATTGGATAATCTAATTTTGTTGGGTTTAAATGAATAAACATGTTCATGGTGAACAGATCAGGCGACAAGAAAGCCTTAAAGGGCAACGGAGAGGCGTCAAAGGGTAATGAGAAGGTGTTGTATGATAATGAAAAGGCATTAAAGGGCAATGGGAAGGCATATTAAAGGGCAATGAGGAGGCGTTCAGGGCGACGGAAAGGTGTTAAAGTGAGACTGTATCATAGGGTGGCAGAGGGGCATTTAGGGGCTATGGAGAGGCGTTAAAAGACTACCAGTAAGCATTAAATGATAATGGGAATGCGCTAAAGGGCGATGGAGAAGCATTGAAGGGTGATGGGAACACACTCCCGTTGCACTTTAACGATTTTCATCGTCGTCCTTTATGCGTTTTCGTAGCGCTTTTAGTTTAACGCCTTCTCGATGCGATTGAAGGCCTTTTCATCGCTCTTAAACGCCTCTTCTTCGTCCTGAAAGCACTTTTAGATAAACACCTCTTTTTTGTAATTAAAGGCCTTTCCGTCGCCCTTTGACAACCTTTTTTCGCCCTGAACACATCTCCTGAACACATCTCTCTGCCGCCATGTAACCCGTGGACTACCAGGATAGATTGCTGCCGAGAGCAGATTAATTGATAACGTCATAGCTATCTCATGTAATCAGTCTATCTGGGACTGGTTCTGGGGGGGACAATCCCAAATCCTGAATATATCTGGGACTGGTTCCCACCGGCTTAACACCTCTCCAGTCTCCATCAATATTTAACGCCTCTCCATCAAATTTTACCGCCTCTCCATCACACTTTTATGCATATGCGGCGCCTCTCCATTGGTCATCAATGCTTCCGTCATCCTTGAGTGCCTCTCCGTCACCACCTAAAGCCTTTCCCTCGCCCTTTGACTCCTCTCTATCGTCATTTACGCCTCCCTGTTTCCCTTAGCGCCTCTTCCCTTAAATGCATACAATACATCACCCTTTAACTCCTCCCCATTGACTTTAACGTTTTGCCATCACCATTTAACGCTTCATGATCGCCTTTTAGCGCCTCCTCATCTCATTTACCGCCTTCCCATTGTCATTCAATGCCTCTCTATCGCCCTTTAATGCATCTCCATCGACCTTTAACTCTTTTTCTTTGCTTTTTAACACCTTTCCAACGCCCTTCGACCTTTCTCCTTCGCCATTTAACGCTTCTTCGTCACCCTTTAGCGACGCTCTCTCGTTTTTAACGCCTTCTCCTCGCCCTTAAACACCTATCCATCTCCTTTTAACGCTTCCCCATCACCGGTTAACATACTTCTATTGTTATTTAGCGCTCCTTCGTCACTTTCTAAGGCTGTTCCATAGCCCTTTAATGTCCCACGCCACCTTTTAGCGAAACCCATCGCACACGAACGCCTCTTCTTCGCCCCTAGCTATTTATCGTTGCCCTTTAACGCCTCCTCATTGCCCTTCAATGCCTCCTCATTGCCATTTAAGCCCTTCCTGTCGCCCCTTAGGGCCACTGGGTCGCCTTTCAGCGTCTCGTCGCTGCCCTTTAGCGCCTGCCATTGTCCTTTAACACCTCCCTCTCATCTTTTAACGCCTCTCCATTGACCTGTATCGCTTTCCTGCCACTCTTTAACGCCTCTCCAACACCCTTTAATGACTTCTCGTCGCCTGATCATTTCACTTTAATGATGTTTGATCATTAAAACCCTACTAGAATTAGATTATCCAGTCAAAATCACACCAAGACATTGTATTATGCGTGCTCCAATTTGTAGCAAATATGTTGAAATCATATTTAACCTTGAAGTTGACCTTTTGACCTGGAGGATCATCTAAAATCACCAAAATATTACCAGAAAAGGATTTTCAGGCAAAATCACACGAAAAAGAAGTATTACACTAGCTTTATTTGTTAGAAATCATATTTTCGCTTACCTAACCTTGAAATTGACGCAATGACCTTAAAAATTACCTTTTATCATCAAAATAGTAACAGAAATGGATTATTCAGTCAAAATGACATCAAAACGACGTACTACACTTCTTCTGCTAATATATGTGTTTGATCAAAATAATATTTTCACATTTTTCCTCTTGGGATTGACGTTTATATGAAGTTGAGTTGAAATTGACCTTGCACATGACCTTGAATCACCAAAATAATACTTTAAATGGATTTTCCAGTCAACATGCTAAGAAAAAGAGGTGTTACACATTTTCCTAACTTCACTTGTTAAAACTTACATTTTCTCCTACTTGACCTTGAAATTGACCTTCAAGATGACCTTGAATAATCAAAATAGTTTCAGAAATGGATCGCCCAGTCAAACTCACATTGAAATGAGGTATTACACTTGTTCCTAGCTTCATTTCTTGAAAAATCATATTTGACCTTGAGATTGACCTTTGACCTTGAATCTACAAAAATGCTGAAAGTTTTTTAGCTGATTTGAATTCAGCACAAAAAAATCTATAAGAAACATCAAAAAAACATTGTATATGTCACAAAACAAGGTTAGGTCATCTCTAGCTCGGACTACTAGTTTTAGTCATGGTTTAAGAAAACCGCCGATGCATTGCAAGTTGGTGAATTATATTTGTTATTATTAAAATATCAATAGGCTGAACTATTAAACCATTGCAGCGCGGGACCGTTATACGTCAGAATCCGACGTTTGCAAACATCAGATTCTGATGAATAAAGGTGGTCCCGCATTGATAAAATTAAAATATTTATAATTGCTGTGGTTCCATATAACAAAGGTTTTCAAAATAAGCAGAAAGAGCTGAACAAGACATTTATGTAGATTTCAAATTGAAAGTGCCTTTAGTCTCCATGGTTTATACAAAAAATATCTCAGCGTTGTAAGAGTTAACAATAAAAGTGCATAAATACAAGTAATGGATGAACCATGACCATGATGAATAAACTAAGTGATGGTTTTGTGAACTATAAGATTAAATTGCTACATTTCACAACGCTTTTGTGAACAAACCGATCAATGTTTTTTTCAGATGGCCTTATCCTATATGCATATGTTTGTGTGTCAAGACCATATGTTGTAGCCATGGTGGTTTAAGGTTGGTTCAACGTCTACAAAGCTGGCCCCACATTGAACCAGCATTGGTTCAGCACTCCGTGTCTGCTGGAGATGTGGCTACAACACAATAAAACACGATACATTATGCTAATTTTGGTTTAATTATGGGCCAACGTGGCAGGCGATTTGCCGGCATAAAACAGAATTTACTTAAGATGTTGACCCGGTGTTGGGCCAGCGTCGTAGACAGTGTACCAGCATTAAATCGGTGTTCAGTGGATGTCTCGTGTTTTCTGAAGTCGAGCGTGCTACCTCACGGTTACGGAAGCTCCTCACACTATTTAAACGTTATGGTTGAGCGAGGCAGGAACACTCTCTCAAGTTTACTAACCCTAACCCTTACCCTCTTTTTTTGAAACATTATTGTCAGCTGTATATTGCAATCATGTCCATGTAGGGACTCATATCTGACCTTCATCTGATAACCCCCCTCCCGCAATAGACGTGAGTCATTGGTCCAATGGTGGTTTAAGATACGCAAAGGTGGATTAATATAAAATCAGCATTGAACAAATCTTATATATAGGCCTACTCACTGGCCAGCTGATCTGATTTTGACTGACCATGCCGTCAAACAGAATTCATCATAAAAGCTACATTCAGGCCATTCAGCATGGTCATAAAATACAAAGCATTTATCCAATGTTGGTTTGGTGTTGGGCCAGCATCGTACATGGTAGACCAACATCAAAACAACATTGTGTTAACGTCAGTGACATTAAACCACTCTGATGCCCGGGTCATTTAACCCTCTGAGTGCTCTTGTCGTTTTCAAGCACCACCCATTCAATCCCAGCAGATCTGTGGGGCTAGCGTCTCACCGTTTGTAACTGCTCGGCTTTTCCCAATCATTGACGAGTGACGGGCACCGCCAAGTCTCGTTCTGATTAGACCACACCACGATGCGAGGGCGCCTGTAGCGAGGCGCATCAGTCAGTTAACTCAAAGCCACTGAAGCGGGCGGACATACCGTCAAGAGCTCAAGGGCCTAGCTGCATGGCACCGATCGCCGCGCTCCGCTTGAGAACTGTGTGGTATTTGAATGTCTAGACTTCAATAAAGTGAGATATACCTGAAGAATGATTTAATGAGCCTTATTTAATCCCGTCGTCCCGACAGAGGAGTTAATGGAAGATAGTGGAACGTAAACCTTCAACATATTCATGTCGGCAACACGATTGATCCATCACCCCCCCCCCCCCCATATTGGTGACCTGACGTTGAACTTAATCGCAGCTTCATTCACGCATATTGCTTCCACTGAGCAACAAAAAAACATCGATTTTGAGCCAGAAAGGATAGTTTTTTTTTTTTAAATGGGGAATTTTTCAAAAAATTAAACTTCATTTTTTGCAAGGTACGTGGTGATCGTAGGTCAAAAATACTAATATGCCAGTGAGGTTAGCTAGAAAGATTATTTGAACAGAGGTTTTCGCATTAAAACAGCGAAAAATTTGAAAGATTTTTCCAGAAACCCACGTTTCAACATTTTCAAGATGGCGGATCTCGCAGACATCCAGCCTAGACCTAGAATAATTCATATAGACGGAATAGTCTACTTTTATAAATTATAACAGATTTCAATGTTACTCTCTCAACTACTCCACTGTCGGCGACTGAGAGGATGATATTTTGAACTTTTAGTATATTAAGCCGTTCCTGACACCTCATTCGGGTGATGCGGTTTTCATGAGAATACCCCCATATGTTTTAATGATTACGCAAAATTTTTCTACGGATCAAAATTATGCCTGGACTCAGACAGCTTTTGAATAGGATTAGATCCACTTAAAACTTTTCGCCTGAAATATATGTGAATAAAAAGTCCTATTTGGTCTATAAAAACACCATTGTTAGGACTGTAGGTCGATATTTTATGACTGTAATCATAACTTTTATTTCAGTGGTAGCAATGTTATTTTAATGTGAATCGGTAAGTGCCCGCCATTTTGGTAGCCGGTGACCCTCATTTAGCTCAATTGGCTGCGAGATAGCCTCACGTGTTCCCGCCCACCCGTCATGCATTGCGATGTCACCCCATCTGCTCAGATCAGCATAATTAGCATAAATTAGGCCGCCATCTCGAACTAGCGACACGAACGGCCAATGGCGCTCACACATGTCAAGGCCACATAGACCTTCACGGCGTCTGGAAAGAAAATAAGACTAGAATAATTTTTTCTAAAATATCTTTCTCAGTCAGGAAAGAGAAACTGATTTTATTTTAATTGTAATACTAAATATTGCAAATCAGGTCGCACATTGGGCGATATTTTTGTGAATGACAAATCAGTAGTCTACCTTTTCCAGACAGCCCTGAACTGCAAAATATGTTAATGATATCTGAGCCGGTGCGGCGCGCCAATCGACCACACGTACACCGCGTGCACAGTGCACGTTAGCCGAGACACACACCAACGGACAGTGTACTGCCATGCACACTACCCCACAGTATACAAGCCTACAGTCTAAATCGTTGGGCACTAGACTACAAGCACCAATACAAATCGAAGCAAGCGATCGATTCGGACGTCGATAAGAATAATTCTCATGGTGAACATTTGTAAAAAAAAAGTGGATGTTCATTACGGAAAATATTCAGCAATAGAATTATTTAAGCAGTCTTTATAAACATCTGTCAGTAAAAAAATTCAATAAGTGATTCTATAAATTAAGACGAACTGTACACGCATTCAGCCTATTTTTAACGAGACTGAAATGTTCTCGGAATGGACATGATTTAATTATTTCTTATTAAATCTAAATTGAGACTTGACAGTTGAACTACGGCGACTACTTTGATACATTGTATGTTTTTCGACTTGCGTTGAAATTTTTTTTTCAACACTGTTGTATGGGCGCTGGGGGGTCGTTCGTGTCCATGTCTCTTTTAGAGCAAAACTTTATATTTTCTTTTTCTATATGTCAAGACCATCAGGAAAAGTTAGGGTGACAAGCTTGAACCAAGTACGTTTTTTCTGCAGAGGCCATTTTGTCATAGGTCTATCAAATGTGATTTAACCCTTATTTTAGAGTAATATGAGAATGTGGCATATAAAACCCTGTGAGCTGCAAATGTTTTGTCAAAAACATGCAGATATTTGGACTAATGGCCAGCACTTTCCAACACAAGTACACATGGTGACATAGGTTGGGGGTGGGCTTCATAGGGGGTTACCCCAAGGTCATGGTAAGATCAACTCAAGATCACAGCAAGGTCAAATCAGCTGAAGGCGTTGAAAATAGCTTATTTTTGTTGTTTTTACTACAATTATGTTCACTTGAGAAGTCTAGGATGTTTTGAAAACTACCTAGGCCCCAAAACGGACATGTCCCGAAACACCTCGAGAGGTTACAGGGATAATATAAGGGCTGGAGGGTTCTTGGCCCCATCAAATCACCCTTATGTCACCCATATCTGCTATAGCAGAAATGGTACGAAAATATTAAAGAAATAGACATTTCGACAAATAATCGGCACTTCCAATAAATTTGTCGGAACCCAACTGAAGTATAAATGGTGACATGGCTGGGGTTTGGGTTTCATAGTTACCCCCAAGGTCATAGCAAGGTCATCTCAAGGTCACGGGAAGGTTAAATCTGCCCAAAACGGTTGAAAATAGCTTATTTTTGTTGTTTTTGCTACAATTATGTTCACTTGAGATGTCTCTGGTGGCTTGAATTGACCAACCGAGACCCCAGTAAGGTGCTATACAATAATAGTAGTTAAACAACAACAAACAGCATCCGGTATGTGGTTTATTTGCATAAATCCAAAATGGCCGCCGTCAGCCATCTTAAATTTTTACCTTTCAACCTAACAGCTCTATAATCTTATGTAATACCTCAATTCTGACTAATTTAAATATCCTGATTTCATTTGAATAGTTAATTTTACGTTTCAAGGTCATCCACGGGTAAGAAAAAGAAGATCGCTGGCAATAACCACCATGAAGATGCTCTGTTTTCACCAACAGCCAACATTAACCTTCATGCTACAAAATCGTTAAGCTTAGAATCTAAGAAATACCCCATTTCAGACTAAACTGAATTTGCTGACTTTATTAAGATTGTTATTTTACTTTTCAATGTCATATAACCATGATAACACCTAGGAAACACACTGTGTAGTGATCCGCTTTCACTAACGACCATGTTGAATGTTTAATTGTTGATATAATAGTCTTAAAGAGTGTAATTGCATGTGCCATTCTCGACTAGCACTATGTTGACTAATCCCATATCAGTGGGAATGTTATAGGCCTACGCACGTTCGGAGGTCAAATGCTGAAAAAGTCCCCATTTTTTACTTGTGAACAGGGCTACGTTATTATTATTATTGGGAATTATGTTTCTTTATATTTCAAAAGACATCTAGAGAAATTAAATATGATAATGATGAAATATATAAATGCATGTCTATCCTAAACACTGAAACCCGAATGAAAGGTAAAATGTAGGCCCAATAAGTAGGCCTATAGCCGAGGGGCCTATTGTGAATTAGTGGGGGACAAAACGATATGATAAATCCGGTTTTTTATGATAAAATAATAAACCTACCATTTTAGCATGTATTTTAGCATGTATTTGGCAATGCACTTCGAGATAAACAGTGTATTATCTGTGACAACAAATCTCATAAGCAAGTGTATACTGTGTATCGAATATGTGAGTCTAGTCGTGCTTCATCTTTTCTTGCTGCAGTCAATTTCTTTCAGGATAGAGTTTTTAACAGTACTTGTGACCTGCAAGATTCATGCTCTGTGTTTAAAGCAGATATATACTATCACAATGAATGTATGACTAAATATATGTATGAATATGACCCACGCTGTAAAGACACAACCCCTAAGCTGACTCCTACACAACGTGCCTGGTATCATGGGTATCAGGTTGTACCTGAGTTGGAGCGAAGACTTACAAATGGAAAGGGTTATGAACTGGGCTGCATAAGACATTACTTAAATAATGTTGACTATCAATGTCAGTTTCGCAACAGAGATGTAAAAATGTTCTTGATCAACCATTTTGTTAGTAACATTAGTTTTACAATACCAAATAAAAAAAAAATGATGGTATTTAATATATCAAATAATGCAGGCAGTTCATCAGCTGAATCTATCTGCTCTGTCGATCCAATTCAAGTGTGTGCTAGTGAAATTAGAACCGCTATTGATAATTATGACTTTGGTCTCGAAAACAGTTTCTGTGATGCCGAATATCTTAAAATTGCATGCAATAATATGAAAATCCCAGACCCAATTCTTCACTTTTTTGGCACATTTTTTTTAATTTTAACACTGACACATATCAGGAAGCAGCTGAATCAATAAGATATGCAAACGGTGTTCATTTGAGTGCGATATGAAAAAATACAGCACTCGTTCCAAGAATAAGGTGTGAGCCTTTAGGCGAACACTTCAATCGTGGAACATGTGCTGTATTTCCCCATATCACACGAAAAATGACCAACGTTTGTATTTTCTCACACGATGAGGTCACACATGACATAGCTGCCGTACATTTCAGTTCAAACTACAGCTAGAGTGCGATATGGTCTGATACCGATATACGTCGCATAGTGAAAACCACTGCACAGAGTGTGAGGATGACCAATGATAATTCCACCACTGAAGATGGGGACCAATATAATGAAAATGCTAATGACCACAGGGACAGAAGTGATAATCTCTCCACTCAACGCTGCTGAAAGGTGCAATCTCTTTTCCAAATAATGTACTATTATGAATGCAGAGTCTGTCTATAATTTGGGGCGAGGAGGTAAAATTCCCAGCAAACACAAAACATTTGTATAGCATTTATACAACGTCGACCCAACGTTGGCGCAACATTGTATAAACGTTATACAAATATTTTGTGTTTGCTGGGTTGCAACCACCATTGTAAACTAACATTTCAGCCAGTATCTCATATCTTCGTTTTACAGCTAAAATACCACGAAATCGCACTATTTGATGTTTATTTTTTCAAAATTTTGCGGAGGCATGGTTTCTTTGAAATCTGAGCACCCCCCTTAATTTATTTCTGGATACGCCACTGGATGACATTTATTGAAGAACAGGGCTCTCCTCTCTCTTTGACTTTTTTTCAAACACTTCCAAAATTTTGTTACAAAAGATATAATGTCAGAGGATATAAGAAGTGACTCGCTAAATGCCCATGTCAAAGGAAAGGAAAAGTACTTGGCATTTCGCGAGGAAACATTTGTTCAGAAAAATAATTGAGTGACTACTCAGTCTGATGAAACTATTCATTGAACCAATCTGAAAACAATGATATCAAACAAAAACAAACCATAGAAAACAATAAAAAAATCGGTGAAAGAAAGAGGGTGAAGTGTAGAAAATTCTGCAAATGAAGGGAAACTTCATCTATTTCCTGTAGAAATGTAGTTGTATAAATGGGTTATGGTTGTCTATGGTTGGTTATGGTTGGTATAGGTTGCACATACATACATGTATGTGTAAATATATAACTGTTGCTAGCAGTAATACTGCTAATTAGGTTAGTTAAGATCACTCTACTTGTACAAGTAGTGTCGTCGCAATATATAATGTTATTAGTAATTGAACTCCAATTCCATTATTGTATAGCACCTTACTGGAGTCTAGGCAGTTTCCAATTCACCATAGGCATCTCAAGGGAAAAAAACTGTAGAAAAAGCACCAAAATAATCTATTTTCAACGGTTTTCAGCCGATTTGACCTTCCTGTGACCTTGAGATGACCTTACCATGACCTTGGGGTAACTTCTCTACAAAGCCCAGCCCCAAGCCATGTCACCGTGTGTACTTGGGTCGGGTTCCGACAGATTTGTTATATGAGCTGCTTATTTGTCCAAATATATATCTTTTTATAATATTTTTGTACCAATTCTGCCATATCAGACAGGGGTGACACAAGGGTGATTTGATGGGGGTGAAAACCCTCAAACCCTTATTTCATCCCTGCAACCTCTCGGGTGTTCCGGCATAGGTCCATGTTGGGGCCTAGGTAGGTTTCAATACACTTAGACATCTCAATTGCACATAATTGTAGCACAAACAACAACAAAAAAATATTATCAACGTTTTCAGCTGATTTGACCTTGCTGTGACCTTGAGATGACCTCACCATGACCTTGGGGTAGCCCCCCTATGAAGGCCAACCCCAACCCATGTCACCATGTGTACTTGTGTTGGGAAGTGCTGGCCATTGGTCCAAATGTCTGGTTTATTTAAATACATGTTTGACAAAAAACCCTTACCACTCACACGGTGTATTATATGACACATTCAAAAAGGTTAAATCGCATTTGCTAGAGCTATGGTGAAAAAACGTACTTGGTCCGAGCTTGTCACCCTGACTTTTCCTGGTGGTCTTGACATATAGAAAAAGAAAATATAAAGTTTTGCTCTAAAAGAGACATGGACACGAAGGACCCCCCCAGCGCCAGGACTACTGGTCGAATAACCAAATATTATAAACATATAGTTTAGAATAGCAATTTAGCATGTATTCTGGCATTTGTTTTGCATGCAATTAACGACCTACAATCACCACGATTAATATGTTTAATGTCCTTGTAAACCTTTTCACACGTACATTTCTGCATAAAGACTTCTCATTCATTTCAGCAACCCCTGCACTCTACTATCTGCGAATCTACATGGACAATCTTCATAAACAGAATTATCTCACATCTAGACTTTTCTCAAGCTAGACAACTTAGCACATGGTTTCCCACGCGGAGTGCGGCGTTAAAACTAGTTGGTATGTTTTACATGCATACCATTTCAATACCCGTCTGAGATTGCAAAGTAGACAATAGGCAAGCAACTCAGACGTTTCACTATTAAAACTAATTTCAACAAATAACTTTTCAAAATGGCCACGAGAGGCGACAGTGAAGGTTTCGTGTCATCACCCCTCGACGCACAAGGGGCTCGTCACAAAGATTCGTACTACCCAATGAGTGATGAAAATGCAGCAGAACTTAGAGACACGGATGCTGATTTTTGCTGATTAAAAGCTGATTTCCTGCGGATCGCACGCAATAGACGTAGGAGAGGGTTGTCACGGAGTGATTCATTAAGAAGCCCTTCGCCGGACAGACGTCAACCTCCACGACGTTCAGCTAATTTGCCGAAATTCAAGATAGCAATTTTTACTCAACGGATGTGGAGTTATGGTTTAATCAAATCGAAAAACAATTTGATTTACACCAGATAACAGACGATGATGAACGTTACAGATTGACATGTGCTGCACTCTCTGGCGGAGTAGCGTCCGATGTTAGAGACATCTTATTACAACCGTTTCTCACTCATAAGTACAAAAATTTTAAAGCGATCCTAATCAAACGACAAGGCTTAACGACACCGGAGAGTGTCGACAAAGTGATTTCAGATGAAAAACTTGGATCCGAAATACCGTCTAGATTTTCTTAGGCGGTTGCAGAAGACGGCTGGCTTTAATACAAAAGCTGTAGTAGGCAAGGCCGTTATCCGCCAAACCCTCATTTGACAAATGCAGTCTTCAGTACGTGCGCCCTTAGCTACACAACCAGATAGTGCGTCGCTAGAGAATTTGGCCATGTTGGCCGACCGTGCTGTTGCCGCTGAGAAGGACGTCGATGAAGCTAAGCCTGGGGTTGCTGAGATAAACGTCACTGAGATCGGAAAGCTCATTGGACTGTTGGAAGACCTGTCTCGCAGGCTCAAGAAACTAGCGACAGCCACAGCCAGAAAAAGACATATGGACACTCACAACCAGCCGAGAACCGTGCCGCCAAGACACAATTCGTCCCGCATGTTCAAGCAAAACCTTTCATACCTAATAATCAAGCTGTTACTAGGCAAGATATATCAAATAATAGAAAAAAATAATTAAAAAAATGTCGTCCTAATGCACCACCACTGCAAAATAATGTTGCTCAACCGACCGACACAGCCACTGCACAGGTTTGCTACTACCACCAAACTTTCGGTGGAAAGGCACGTTTGTGCAGTGAACCCTGTTCGAACTATAAAACGATAGGTCAGCGCAAAGTTGTGAATATTTTGTCATGTCCGTCTAAGTTATTATACGTCGCAGACAAACACAACAAGTGTAACTATTTAATAGACACGGGCGCAGCGGTCAGCGTGTTACCAAAGTCTTGCGCTAACAGGCCTTCAGACGCTGCCTGCCTGCCCCTAGTTGCAGCTAATAATACTACTATAAACACCTACGGTAATTGTAGACGCGTCGTCGACGTTGGTCTTAAACCAGATTACGCGTGGACTTTCACAGCTGCGGACGTCAAACAACCAATCATAGGAGCTGATTTTCTCATACATTACAGCTTATTGGTAGACTTAAAAAGTCGTTGTCTGAGAGACATGCGAACCGGTTTAGCTATGCCAGCTACCTTATCGTCTATTAAACCATTATAACTGAATAGAGCCGACACCATTCAGAACGACTACACAAAGTTATCAGGTCAGCTCCAGGAACTGACTCGTCCTACAACGAAGGGTGAACCGGTTCAACACGGTATAACACACAAGATAGTGACAAAAGGCCACCCAGTATTCACGCGCCCACGACGTTTAGCAGCTGATAAACTAGTCACTGCGAAATGCGAGTTCGATGACATGGGTAAGTTGGGCGTTATCGAACCCAGCGACAGTGAGTGGTCGTCAGCGCTTCATATGGTGCCTAAAAAAAACGGAGATTGGAGACCGTGCGGAGATTGGAGACCGTGCGGAGATTATAGAAGTTTAAATGCTCAGACAGTACCGGATCGATACCCGATTCCACACATACAAGATACCGTCCGACGTGCATAAAACAGCGGTTACAACACCTTTCGGTTTGTTCAATTTCCCTAGGACACTGTTTGGCTTAAGAAATTGGGCCAAACTTTTCAGCGTTTTATTGATCACGGTACGCGCGGATTAGATTTTGTGTTCGTATATTTGGAAGATCTGTTAGTAACAAGCCCCGATCATCGTACGCATAATAAACATTTGAAGATTCTTTTTACACGTTTAGCAGAATACGGGATAATTATAGGACCAGACAAATGCCAGTTTGGTATTACCGAATTAAATTTTCTAGGACATCATGTTAGTGCAGCAGGCATTTCACCGTTAGCCAGCGTTGTTGATGCAATAGTAAATTTTGTTAGGCCTGAAAAGCAATGAGCTTTACGTGGACATTTACGAATGATAAACTATTACCATAGATTTATTCCAAATTGTGCGGATAAGTTGACACTGTTAAATCAATTGCGCACATCCGTCAATGAAGGTCATACAAGATTGTCACCTAAGTCAAATTTCGATTTGAAGTGGATAAAAGTGCAAATTCTGCGTTTGTCGAGTCTAAGCAAATACTTGCTAATGCTGCCCTTTTAGTACACCCAGACCATACTGCACGTTGAATATCACGTGCGATGCCAGTGATTTCGCCGTAGGCGGCGTTCTACAACAGTACATTAATAATGTCTGGCAGCCACTTTTATTTTTTAGTAAAAAACTAACTCCCGCAGAGACACGTTACAGTGCGTTCGATCGCAAACTTTTAGCAGTGTACGCTACTATCCAACATTTCAGGCACAATTTAGAAGGCCGTTATTTTTTCGTGAACACCGACCATAAGCCTTTAACTTTCATAATGTCATCAGTCACCGAACGCCCATCACCTTCATTGACAATACATCAACCATAAATTATAAAGATTTAAGTACAGATCAAGTTTGGATACAGAATTCACTCGGTTGCGACATTCAAAGTCATCTACCATGAATTTTAAATTGCTCAAATCATTTGGTGTGATGTATCAACGGGACACATTCGGCCGTACGTTACAGACAAATTTCTAAAACAGGTTTTCTCGCACTTACACGGCCTAGGTCATCCATCACATACAGCTACGAAACCGTTCATTAATACAAGATTTGTCTGGCACGGAATGAATATGGACATGGTGCGGTTTTTGTAAGGGTTGCCAGACTGCTAAAATATCTCGCCATAATAAGCCAGTTTTCAGCAAATTCGACGAACCCACAGAGAGATTTGACCACATACATATAGATATGGTCGGACCCTTGCCGTATGCTGATGGTTGCAGATATCTACTGACTTGTGTAGATCGTTTCACACGTTGGCCGGAAGCTACACCGCTAGTGGATATAAGAGCCGAAACGGTTGCCGATGCCTTCTTTAGCAGGTGGATAGCACGGTTTGGGACTCCCGCCACTATCACCACGGATAGGGGCGCCCAGTTCGAATCACAATTATGGGATGGTTCATGTAACCAGTTCGGGATAGTACGAAACCGCATAACGAGCTACCACCCCCAATCGAATGGCGTGGTCCAACGTTTCGACCGTTAACTTAAAGCAGCCATTATGGCACACGAATCATCGAATCCATGGACAATAACACTACCTGCGGTATTGCTAGTCGCATGTTCCGCGTTAAAGAGTTATTGGGTAGGTCAGTCGTCGAAATCGTTTACGGAATGACACTCAAGACTGCCGGGCGAATTTTCAAATAAATATAACGTTGACGTACAGACATACAACTATGTAACTGTGTAATATTTTACATTTATTTTTTGTTTTAATTCCCAATCATAAAGCAGACCCTGGTGTAAATTATTTGAATGTGACATAGATATATCTACATGTACTCAGATGAATTCGGTATGAAACTGCATTTTCCAAAGTGAATGTTAATTCCGAAATCATATTGCAGATCATGGCCTCATTTAATTATTGATTAGCATGTACAGCATGTGCATTAAAGTGAAAATGTGTGGTCCAGTGGGTGTAACGGGGGCGAAATTGTGCCTGCAGCATGCCAGAGAACACAGCGTTATCCCAGGGTCTGCTGAATGTACGATAGTGGCAAGCAATCCAGGATGTAACATAGAGGGTTACGTTTTGCAGAAATTAAAAAATGTGAAAAGGATGGTTGCTAAACGAAAGGTTAAAGAGGAGGGTGCCGATTTTTATAGCAAACTTACTAAAACTGAATGTAGCCGTACATAGAAATTAAATAGATTGTACTTGTCAAATTGCAATGAAGTGAAGAAGTATGGGTTAATTTTACGTGACACAAAATTCATGATACAACCACCCTTCAAAAAGTAGTAGTAGTAGTGGCAGCATTATTATTAAATTATTGTTTTGCATTCACTTACTGTACTTGTGTTAATTTAGGCGACATTGTAATACAATACAAACAGTGCAGTCCATCGATAAGATGTACAGACAGGGGATTTAGCCCCAGACATTCCCAGACGTCCAGATACATGTCCCTTTATCATGAGGTATGATCGCGTTAAAAAGTAGCAGAGGGTAGCTTTGTTCACATGCTGCGTGAGAGGCCTAATGTCCAACACGTTATTGTCGGTTGTTTAAGGCCAGCATCACTGATGCGGGAGCTGCATTGGCCAAAGATTATGGTTAGACTGTTGGGGGGAGGAAATGTTACGCAACTGAATGAAAGGCAACATAAATTTTGTGTGAGCCACTGTGAAAATATCGTTTAATGTCTCACTATTTTTGTACATTACAAACTCGTTCAATGCGTAGATGAAATACGTGAAACACAGCAGATGGTCATATTTGTTGTCCCAATAATGGAAGGCTAACACCTCATGTAGCAGACGGACAAATAACTCCATAGTGCATTTTCCAAAGTGGAGGTTAATTCCGAAATCACATTTCCAAATCTGGCCTCATTTAGTTATTTATTAGCATGTACAGCATATGCATTGAACTAACTATGTAATTAATAATATTTTACATTTATTTTTTATTTTAATTCCCAATCATAAAGCAGACCCTGGCGTAAATTAATTGAATGTGGCATAGATATATCCACATGTACAAAGATAAACTTGGTATGATAAAAAATAAAAGGTTAACATGTCATGCAGCAGACGGTACAACAACACCATAGTGGATTTTCCAGAGTGAATGTTAATTTCGAAATAATATTGCAGACAATGGCCTCATTTAATTATTGATTAGCATGTACAGCATATGCATTAAAGTGACAATGTTTTTACCACATTATAATGTAAGTAAGTTCCAAATGAAATAAATAATTTATTTTCAGCGAAATGGGTGGTCCAGTGGGTGTAACGGGGGCGAAATTGTGCCTGTAGCATGCCAGAGAACAGGGGGTTATCACAGGGTCTGCTGAACGTACGATAGTGGCAAGCAATCCAGGATGTAACATAGAGGATTACTTTTTGCAGAAATTGAACAATGTGATAGGGATGGTTGCTAAACGAAAGGTTAAAGAGGAGGTTGCCGATTTTTTTTAACAAGTTGCCTAAAACTGCATGTAGACGTAGATATAAATGAAATAGATTGTACTTGTCAAATCGCAATGCAGTAAAGAAGTATGGGTTAATTTTACATGAAACAAAATTCATGATACAAGCACCCTCCAAAAAGTAATAGTAGTAGTGGCAGCATTATTATTGAATTATCGTTTTGTATTCACTTACTGTACTAGTGTCAATTTAAGTGACATTTTCATACGATAAAAACAGTGCAGTCCATTGACGAGATGTACAGGCAAGCGGATTTAGCCTCAGACATGCCCAGACGTCCAGAGACATGGCTCCTTTAACAAAAGTCATAATACAAACACGCTCCAAAAAGTAGTAGTAGTGGCAGCATTATTACTGAATTATTGTTTTGCATTCACTTACTGTACTTGTGTTAATTTAAGTGACATTGTAATACAATCAAAACAGTGCAGTCCATCGATGAGATGTACAGGCAGGGGATTCAGCCCCAGACATGCCCAGACGTCCAAATAGGTACATGGCCCCTTTATCATGGGGTATGATCGCGTTAAAAAGTAGCAGAGGGTAACTCCGTTCACATGCTGCGTGAGAGACCTAATGTCCAACACGTTATTGTCGGTTGTGTAAGGCCAGCATCACTGATGATGGAGCTGCATCAGCCAAAGATTACGGTTAGACTGTTGGGGGCGAGGAAATGTTACGCAACTGAATGAAAGGCAACATAAATTTTGTTTGAGCCACTGTGAAAATATTGTTTAATGTCTCACAATTTTTTTTGTACGTTGCAATCTCGTGTAATGCGTAGATGAAATACGTGAAACACAGCAGATGAACATATGTGTTGTCCCAAGAATGAAAGGCTAACACGTCATGTAGCAGATGGAACAATAACTCCATAGTGCATTTTCCAAAGTAAAAGTTAATTCCGAAATCACATTGCCAAATCTGGCCTAATTTAATTATTTATTAGCATGTATAGCATATGCATCGGACTAGCTATGTAACTGTGTAATATTTTACATTTATTTTTTGTTTTAATTCCCAATCATAAAGCAGACCCTGGTGTAAATTATTTAAATGTGACATAGATATATCTACATGTACAAAGATAAATTTGGTATGATAAAAAATAAAAAGGTTAACATGCCATGCAGCAGACGGTACAACAACTCCATAGTGCATTTTCAAAAGTGAATGTTAATTCCGAAATCACATTGCAGACCATGGCCTCATTTAATTATTGATTAGCATGTAGGGGCATATGCATTAAACTAAAAATGTAGCAGTGTAATATTTTACATTTATTTTTTGTTTTAATTCCCAATGATAAAGCAGAAAACATCGCTTAAAAGAATTGAATGTTCCATAGATATATCCACATGTACAAAAATAAACTCGGTATGATGAAAAATAAAAAGGTTAACATGTCATGCAACAGACGGTACAACAACTCCATAGTGCATTTTCCAAAGGGAATGTTAATTCCGAAATCATATTGCAGACCATAGCCTCATTTATCTATTAATTAGAATGTACAACATATGCATTAAAGTGACCTGTTTTTACCGCATTATAATGTAAGTAGTTTCTTAATGAAATGAATAATTTATTTTCAGCGAAATGGGTGGTCCAGTGGGTGTAACGGGAGCGAAATTGTGCTGCAGCATGCTAGAGAGCAGGGTGTTATCCTAGGTTCTGCTGAACGTACGACAGTGGCAAGCAATCGAGGATATAACATGGAGGGTTACGTTTTGCAAAAAATAAAAAATGTGAAAAGGATTGTTGCTAAACGGAAGGTTAAAGAGGAGGTTGTCGATTTTGTTTAGCAAGCTTCCTAAAACTGCATGTAGACGTACATATAAATGAAATAGATTGTACTTGTCCAATCGCAATGCAGTAAAGAAGTATGGGTTAATTTTACATGAAACAAAATTCATGATACAAGCACCCTCCAAAAAGTAATAGTAGTAGTGGCAGCATTATTATTGAATTATCGTTTTGTATTCACTTACTATACTAGTGTTAATTTAGGTGACATTGTAATACGATAAAAACAGTGCAGTCCATTGACGAGATGATTTAGGTGACATTGTAATACGATAAAAACAGTGCAGTCCATTGACGAGATGTACAGGCAAGCGGATTTAGCTTCAGACATGTCCAGACTTCCAGAGACATGGCTCCTTTAACAAAAATCATGATAAAAATCATAACCCTAACCAAAAAAGTGTGATGCGTAGATGAAATACGTGAAACACAGCAGATGATCATATTTGTTGTCCCAAGAATGGAAGGCTAACACGTCATGTAGCAGACGGAACAATAACTCCATAGTGCATTTTTTCAAAGTATAGGTTAATTCCAAAATCACATTGCCAAATCTGGCCTCATTTAATTATTAATTACAATGTACAGCATATGCATTGAACTAACTATGTAACTATGTAATATTTTACATTTATTTTTTGTTTAATTTCCAATCATAAAGAAGACCGTGGCGTAGATTAATTGAATTTGACATAGATATATCTACATGTACAAAGATAAATTTGGTATGATAAAAATTAAGGAGGTTAACATGTCATGCAGCAGACAGTACAACAACTCCATAGTGCATTTTCCAAAGTGAATGTTAATTCCGAAATCACATTGCAGAACGTGGCCTCATTTAATTATTGATTAGCATGCAGGGGCATATATATTAAGCTAAAAATGTAGCAGTGTAATATTTTACATTTATTTTTTGTTTCAATTCCCAATCATAAAGCTGACCCTGGCGTAAATTAATTGAATGTGACATAGATATATCTACAAAGATAAACTCGGTATGATAAAATAATAAAAAGCTTAACATATCATGCAACAGACGGTACAACAACTCCATAGTGCATTTTCCAAAGTGAATGGTGATTCTGAAATCATATTGCAGACCATGGCCTCATTTAACTATTGATTAGCATGTACAGCATGTGCATTAAAGTGAAAATGTTTTTACCGCATTACAATGTAAGTAGTTTCTAAATGAAATGAATAATTTATTTTCAGTGAAATGGGTGGTCCAGTGGGTGTAACGGGAGCGAAATTGTGCCTGTAGCATGCCAGATAACAGGGCGTTATCCCAGGGTCTGATGAACGTACAATATTGGCAAGCAATCCAGGATGTAACATGGAGGGTTACGTTTTGCAGAAATTAAAAAATCTGAAAATGATGGTTGCTAAACGAAAGGTTAAAGAGGAGGTTGCCGATTTTTTTAGCAAACTTCCTAAAACTGCATGTAGACGTACATAGAAATGAAATAGATTGTACTTGTCAAATTGCAATGCAGTAAAGAAGTATGGGGTAATTTTAGGTGACACAAAATTCATGACACAAGCACCCTTCAAAAAGTAGTAGTAGTAGTGGCAGCCTTATTATTGAATTATTTTTTTGTATTCACTTACTGTACTCGTGTTAATTTAGGTGACATTATAATACGATAAAAACAGTGCAGTCTATCGATGAGATGTACAGGCAGGGGATTTAGCCCCAGACATGCAAAGACGTCCAGATACATGGCCCCTTTATCATGGGGTATGATCGCGTTAAAAAGTAGCAGAGGGTAACTCCGTTCACATGCTGCGTGAGTGACCTAATGGCCAACACGTTATTGTCGGTTGTTAAAGGCCATCATCACTGATGCGGGAGCTGCATTGGCCAAAGATTACGGTTAGACTGTTGGGGCGTGGAAATGTTACGCAACTGAATGAAAGGCAACATATATTTTGTTTGAGCTACTGTGAAAATATTGTTTAATGTCTCACTATTTTTGTACGTTGCAATCTCGTGTAATGCGTAGATGAAATACGTGAAACACAGCAGATGATCATATTTGTTGTCCCAATAATGGAAGGCTAACACGTCATGTAGCAGACGGAACAATAACTCCATAGTGCATTTGCCAAAGTGGAGGTTAATTCCGAAATCAAATTTTTTTTGTTTTAATTTCCAATCATAAAGAAGACTGGTGTAAATTAAGTGAATTTGACATAGATATATCTACATGTACACAGATAAAGTTGGTATGATAAAAAATAAATAGGTCAACATGTCATGCAGCAGACGGTACAACAACCCCATAGTGCATTTTCCAAAGTGAATGTTAATTCCGGAATCACATTGCAGACCATGGCCTCATTTAATTATTGATTAGCATGTAGGGGCATATGCATTAAACTAAAAATGTAGCAGTGTAATATTTTACATTTATTTTTTGTTTTAATTCCCAATCATAAAGCAGACCCTGGCGTAAATTAATTGAATGTGGCATATAGATATTTACATGTACAAAGATAAATTTGGTATGATCAAAAATAAAAAGGTTAACATGTCAAGCAGCAGACGGTACAACAACTCCATAGTGCATTTTCCAAAGTGAATGTTAATTCCGAAATCACATTGCAGACCATGGCCTCATTTAATTATTGATTAGCATGTATGGGCATATGCATTAAACTAAAAATGTAGCAGTGTAATATTTTACATTTAGTTTTTGTTTTAATTCCCAATCATAAAGCAGACCATGGCGTAAATTAATTGAATGTGACATAGATATATCTACATGTACAAAGATAAACTCGGTATGATAAAAGTTAATTCCGTAATCACATTGCAGACCCTGGCCTCATTTAATTAATGATTAGTATGTACAGCATAGGCATTACAGTTACCATGTAACTATGTCATATTTTACTTGTGTTTTTTGTTTTAATTCCTATTCATAAAGCAGATCCTGGCGTAAATTAATAGAATGTGACATACATACACGTACAAAGATAAATTTGGTATGATCAAAAATAAAAAGGTTAACATGTCATGCAGCAGACGGTACAACAACTCCATAGTGCATTTTTCAAAGTGAATGTTAATTCCGAAATCACATTGCAGACCATGGCCTCATTTAATTATTGATTAGCATGTATGGGCATATGCATTAAACTAAAAATGTAGCAGTGTAATATTTTACATTTAGTTTTTGTTTACATTCCTAATCATAAAGCAGACCCTGGCGTAAATTAATTGAATGTGACATACATACACGTACAAAGATAAATTTGGTATGATAAAAAATAAATAAATTCAAGTGTCGTTATTTAATTAGTGAATAGTTAACTAAATATGTACAACTTAACATGGTGTTTGGTTCAATTATAAATTTAACAAATATAATTTTAATAAATGTTTGCTCGAGTTAATTATTGAAATAAACAATATAAACTGTCTGCGGTGGAATCAAGGCTAGGGTGAGAGTGAAACAATTTGAAACAAATATAAACCAAAGTGTGACTGGTTTTTAAGTTGAACGGCAATCCCTATTTATAAGTAGTAGTTATTCGGAAATAGTGGCACTTGACTCTCTGGGGTGGAATCAACTATTTGATAATTATGAAACTCGAACCCTTGTGGCGGTGTCATATCTGGAAATGGCCAGACCAGACTTGACTGTTCGTTAATAGACGTGACTGCTAGGCTGTCTGTGTTATCAGTCTAGTGCGTGACAACATGTAGTGTGTGATCACTTCTGTCCACAGCTGACAAATCATTTTCTGTTGAAGATGCTAAATTGTCAGTGTGAGCCACGAGAAATAGATTATCAACTGTTGTGGTGATGGGGGTCTGTGTGTCGACTTTTGGTAGTAAAATGATCGACTGAGGACAACAATGAGAGCAATTTGTCAGTTATTGGGTCGTCAGAAAACGAGACAGTGGGGGTGCAGCTGACAAGTCAAATATGAAATTATCATTGTGGGCCGAGGTTATAGTATCAACTGTTTTGGTGGTGGGGGTCTGTGTGTTGACTTTGGTAGTTAAATGATCGACTGTGGACAACAATGAGAGCAATTCGTCAGGTATTGGGTCATCAGAAAACGAATACAGTGTGGGTGCAGTGGAAAAATGATTTTTTTATTTTGGGCCGGGGTTATATTATCAACTGTGGCGGCATTGGTGGTAGGGGCAGCAGACAAGATGTCAGCAGCTGTCGCCGCGGTCGTGATAGTGGCAGTGACGGCGACTGCAGTCCTGATGCTGATGGTGCTGCATATTTTCTGGTGGGAGCGCAGTTTACAAGACTGTATACATTTTTTCCCACACTTTTGGCAGATAAAGTTTTTTTTTCCTGATGGAATCGAATGTGTGGCGCCATAGACCATTGTAACCTAAAGAGTTTGTCACAAAGCTTTCACTTACACTGACCTGTCTGTAACTTTACAAACAGTCTGACCCTGCAAACAGGTGCATGCCGCACCAGATATATATATGCGAATGATATTTAGCATTTTTCACACATGTACATGATGTGTCAGATATAAGTAATTTAAAGTCTAATTAGGGTACCTACCAACCAACCAACAAACACCCTTGAATAGAGCGCCAAATAATTTAAAAACTGTGTAGCTGGGCTGACAGAGGTGAACTGAATAAGAATTTACAAACTGATTTAAAACAGAGCTGAAATGAATAAGAATTCACAAACTGATTTAAAACCCAAAATGATTTTAAATTAATTTACGAAGTGATTATAACGAAATACGATATATTATATAAGATGTTGATAGTAATGTATTAATGATTTGTTTAAACCTAACTAATCCTGCCATTATCCTACTAAATTAATAAAGAAAAAAGCTTAATTCTCTAAAATTCCCTGCCCATAATTCATGGCATACCCTGCTGCTGCTGCTTTTGATGGTTGATTCGATATTGATTTACAAAGTGATTATAAACCCTGAATACCATATATGATAAACGATTGTGATAAAAGTCGTAATGATTTGCTGCCACCAATCTACTAAAGTAATTTATAAGTATTTAAAAATAAAATTAATTATGAATAATTAGAACGCATTTCCTGCCAATAATTCATTGCATACCGTAGATAATATAGCCATGCGATTAATCTTGAAAGCAAGTTTGAGGCTGCTGCTGGTGCACAATGGAAGAATGTGGTGTGTGAGAGAGCTTGAATTCAGCTGCCATCAAGTCGTTCAGGACAAGCCGTCCATCATGAACATCATCAACCTTTACACGTTTTGTAACTTGCATTTCAGACCATGCACAAGGGACGATGGGCTGATTGATAATTTTCCAGGTGGTTGTGATGATAATGCTTGATATTGTGATGTCTGCTTCTGTCTAGCAAGGCTGTAAAAAATGTATTTCACACTAGACATTTGGATTAATGTGTAGTTGTCAGTGTGCTTGATTGATGATTCATGGTCAAAGTAATTAGTGGAACTGCCTCTCTGTCACGGCGTAGGGAATATATAATTCGGCAAAACTTACAGAGTGATTGACTTACATATCGATGTACAAATAAGTAAATTAGTGAAGCAAGTGAGAGGTGTATTGCGTAGCATAACTTTTCAAGCTGATAATGATGATTTTTGATGGCACCTATTTATAGACAGTTTGACGACAGTATTTATTACATTCTGCATTTTGTATGCAGTGGTTGTGCCTAAATAAATGTTATGTAATAAAAAAGGTTACACATGTTTGCTAAATTACATTGGATTACAGGTTACATGAGTAAAGTTATTGACATAACATAGGTTCACACAAGGTTTTTTATCTTCGGAAAACAGTGCAATCTTTTGAATAAATGAATGTTGTGTTAGGGCATGGTCAGGGTTATTTTTGTGGTTTATTGTGGTTTACAGCTCTAATTTTCTGGATTCTGATAGTACCCAGACTAACAATAGTATTAGTAAGTGTTGCTTTACGTCACTCTTCGGCAGTAGTGGTAAGGGCAGTGACATTGTAATATGCTAAAAAAGTACTTTGATGATATGAATTATGAACAGATGATAACATGAGGTTGGGATAGTAAAAATAGTGACTTGAAAACACCGTGGCCTTTCGCCCAGGGTAACAATAGTTGAGGGTAACTTAGTCCATATCGCATTTTATGTCAAACACAAACATGGCCTGGAGTTTAATCCGACTAAAGATTACATATAGTCAGACACGTTCAGGCTGCGGCTTACCTTGGATGATTGCAGTAGACTTTTGGCCTTCTGAAAAGTATTAAAAAATGGAATTCTTTAATTGAATTTTTGGCTGTAATGGTTATTCTCTAATTGTCTTACTTTATGAAATATTGCTAAATATAGGTCCCAAGTGGCGGCCATTTTAAAAAACAAGATGAAGGCCAACTTGCTTCCAACAAAATTTCTGTAGAGCGATATCTTAACTATTTGTGGGTCAAAATTCACAATTTTATCCAGAAGTGCACAACCAATTACCCAAGAGCCCCCACGAGCTGTTTTTTTTTATGATAGAACCCTAGATGTATGTGGATTAACATAGTAAACGTTCTAGAAAAATCCTCCTCAAGCACTATATTTAAGATGGCGTTCAAGATGGCCGCCAGCGTATAGTCATATTTAAGAAATAGCGTAAAATTATTGATTTTAGCTCGATTTTTTTTTGTAATACACCATTTCAAATAGTTTCGTGGTCAGTAGAGCTACATAGACCACTCCCAGCAATTTTGAAAACATATTTCACCCTTTTATTCCAAGAGGCTTTTTATTGAACGTGAAAAAACATTATTATTTATAATCAATTAATTAAGTATTAATGGTGATGTGTGTTGGTTTCAGTGATATAGATATATTAAAAGCACGCTTATTGGTCACCTCAAGCATGAGGGTTTTCAATTGGCGAAATAAAACATCCAAAATGTAGTTGGTGAGTCACTTAGCCCATAAACCTTTCCAGCTGTCTTTCGGGTGTGAAACTGATTTATGTGTTTTTACATGTCGCAGTATCCTTGGTGGATAAACTATCCCTGTAATGAATAATAACTAGTTAATATTGAAGATGATTTGGTCATATAGTCAACAATGTGTTGAGGATTAATCTGATTGAGAAGAACATAGGCCTACTAACCAAAACCTTCCTCTGTTAATCACATTCTGATCAGATCGCTGGCTTAGGGAAGTTTGAAAAGATCCTTTGAAGATAAATTGCATGTGAATGACATGTGATTGCATGTAGGTGATATGCCACTGCTTGCCTACAGCCATCGTTCAGGGGACAGCGAGTATAATTTTTGTCTGTATGAAACTTTTATTTGAATGCATACCCCTGGTAATAATGTCAATATAAGCATACTTGATCTCAAACATTATTACAAACATACATGTGCTTTAATGCATGCACTGGTATGTCAATGATAATCAATTGCTTCTAGAAAGGTGGGGTATATAATGACAGTGTCTACAGGGATATTGTGTGACACAGGTTCTAGATACGAATCTATGGGTAGAAAATACTTGATAAATTATTGCTCAATTTAGTGCAAATAATCCCCAGGGGCTCTAGATGTACCTTTTTGAGCTACTGTACTTAAATATGTCTACTTACACTATGGTACTTTGACCCAGCTTGATGTTGCACTCTTTTCCGAGCCATAACTTTGAAACTATTGGTTTGATGGACCAAATGTTGTACAATGATTCGCAGGAGCTCTAGATGTGCTGTTTGTGGTTTCTATACTTGGTACAATCCAGTAACTTCAGGTGTACCTTTAGGTGTACCTTCGTGGTTACTGTCCTTTAGTTTACTCTTAATATTGTACCTACGACTCAGTTAAGTGTCTTTGACTGTTCTTTTCTCGGACATATATGGTAAAATTCTGATGGATTGTTACCATCCTGTTAATCTAGAGTAAATCTGGATGTAAACATGTGATTTACTTACAAACTCTTACATGGTCACACAAGGTTGCAACTCTCCTATTCTGGACCACCATCAGTAGTATGGCTAGTTGTATGGCAATCCTCATGGTAGGCCTACTGCTTCAATGGCGCATGAAATTCCTATGAAATTGTGCACCTGCATGATCAGCTGCAGACGTTTTTGTGCACTGTATACACACACCACGATAACAAACAATCTTGTCTGGTATAGATTTAAACATCATATCGTCCCACCAGAATGAAAACCAGCCTAACCTACATGACTTAGCAGAAATCGCGTTTTGGTATGATAACCATCTAAAACACCTGAGGCTGTTTTGAAATGGGCAATCTCGATGAATGTGCTTAAATCGTTAGGCCTTTTTTGCAGTGCGTAGTTTAGTCCAATAAAAACAAGATTAAATCAAGTTAAAGTATTTTAGCTGCTTTTATTTTATCTTACTACAAATAATACTGTCAATGATTAAGCATGCCAAATGATTTAAGCCCATTTTAAGAGAATGATAAAACATACAAATTAATTTAGGCCCGTTTTACCATATCTACACCCACCCCTCCCCCTACATAGTGTAGAGGGAGAGGGGTGTCCACCCCTCCCCTCTACACTATATAGTGTCGAGAGGGAGGGGTGGGTGTGGGGAATAAGTACCTGTTGTTTTATATATGAACCATTTTAGCCTAGATACAGTGCTCCCACCAGCTAGTTGCAGTGGTCTCACCAGCTAGCTGCCGTGCTCTCACCAGCTAGCTGCCGTGGTCTCAGCAGCTAGCTACCGTGCTCTCAGCAGCTAGCTGCCTGCTCTCAGCTGCAATGCTCTCAGCAGCAGCTGCCGTGCTCCCACCAGCTAGCTGCCGTGCTCTCACCAGCTAGCTGCCGTGGTCTCAGCAGCTAGCTACCGTGCTCTCAGCAGCTAGCTGCCTGCTCTCAGCTGCAATGCTCTCAGCAGCAGCTGCCGTGCTCCCACCAGCTAGCTGCCGTGCTCTCACCAGCTAGCTGCCTGCTCTCAGCTGCAATGCTCTCAGCAGCAGTTGCCGTGCTCCCAAAATTTAGCTAGCTGCGGTGCTCCCACCAGCTAGCTGCGGTGCTCCCACCAGCTAGCTGCCTGCTCTCAGCTGCAATGCTCTCAGCAGCAGCTGCCGTGCTCCCACCAGCTAGCTGCAATGCTCTCACCAGCTAGCTGCCGTGGTCCCAGCAGCAGCTGTTGTGCTCTCAACCAGCTAGCTGCAATGCTCCCACCAGCTAGCTGCCGTGCTCTCAGCAGCAGCTGCCGTGCTCCCACTAGCTAGCTAAGCAGCTAGCTGCCGTGCTCTCAGCAGCAGCTGCCGTCGTGCTCTCAACCAGCTAGCTGCAGTGCTCCCGTGCTCCCAGCAGTAGCTGTTGTGCTCCCACAAGCTAGCTGCCGTGCTCTCAGCAGCAGCTGCAGTGCTTTCAGCAGTTTCAGGTGTTGATACAGCTTAGTTAATACCCTATCAACCTAACCTACCCCTATCAACAATTTTTAAAATTCAGCTAACTGCCAAGACCACTGCAGCTAGCTGGTGAGAGCACTGCAGCTAGGCTAAAATAGTTCATATATAAAACCACAGGTACCTTCTCCACATACCCACCCCGCCACTCGACACTATATAGTGTAGAGGGGAGGGGTGGGTAACCCTCCCCCTCTACACTATGTAGGGGGGTGTTGATATGATAAAACGGGCCCAAATTAATTTGTATGTTTCATCATTCCCTTAAAATGTTCTTAAATCATTAGGCATATTTAATCATTGACAGGATCATTTGTAGTAAGATAAAATAAAAGCAGCTAAAGTACTTTAACTTGCTTTAATCTTGTTTTTATTGGTCCAAACTACGCACTGCAAAACAGGCTTAACGATTTAAGCACATTCTTCGGTGTAACAACTTTGGACAGATTGCCCATTTCAAAACAGGCTCAGGTGTTTTAGATGGTTATCATACCAAAACGCGATTTCTGCTAAGTCATGTAGGCTAAGCTGGTTTTCATTCTGGAGGGACGATATGCATATCTCAAGTCTACGCTGATCTGAAGGAATCATCACGGCCAGCCAGTTTTCACAGATGGAGTATGAACGTTGGTAATAAGCACATCTTTCTCTATTTGTCAGCTGCACCACAACACGCCGTTGCAGATAGTTCTGAACTTTTTTTGAGGCTGGAGAGGGTTATGATAAAGACCATCGATGTGGTATCAACAATTCCTCTGACATTACAGGAGGACAAAAAAGTGGTGGTAGCATCATGCATACAAGTCTTTAGACACCAGTCCGGATATAGGACCTACACAACAAAGTCAGTTCTAAGCCTGATTGACAGAAGCAGCTGCTTTTGAAAACCGTTAGTTCCATTCAAGCTCTTTGTGTATGTTCAGTGCTATGTTCAACACAATACCCAATAACTCGTTCAGAAGGCTTCTCAGAACTTTGATTGTCGTCTGTAGATTGAGTGTGCCCCATTGGATCGTCTGACCGCATAACAGGAGAGAAATACAAAGTGATTTTTTTAATTGAAAAAAATTATCATGCAGCCCTGTAACAATTAATTAAGCCTCGTCTTTAAAGTAAATTTCACACAAGAGCCCTACTGTCATTATAAATACACCACCTTTCCAGCGGCAAGAGGGTTATGATAAAGACCATCGATGTGGTATCAACAATTCCTCTGACATTACAGGAGGACAAAAAAGTGGCGGTAGCATCATGCATACAAGTCTTTAGACACCAGTCCGGATATAGGACCTACACAACAGAATCAGTTCTAAGCCTGATTGACAGAAGCAGCTGCTTTTGAAAACCGTTAGTTCCATTCAAGCTCTTGGTGTATGTTCAGCGCTATGTTCAACACAATACCCAATAACTCGTTCAGAAGGCTTCTCAGAACTTTGTTTGTCGTCTGTAGATTGAGTGTGCCCCATTGGATCGTCTGACCGCATAACAGAAGAGGAATACAAAGGGATTTTTTTATTAAAAAAAAATATCATGCAGCCCTGTAACAATTAATTAAGCCTCGTCTCTAAAGTAAATTTCACACAAGAGCCCTACTGTCATTATAAATACACCACCTTTCCAGCGGCAATTGATTATTGTCAACATACCAGAGCATGCATTAAAACACCTGTATATTTGTTAAAGTTACATGTATCACTGATAATGGTTGTGATCCAGTATGTGTATGGTGACATTATTACCAGGCGTATACATTGACAATAAGTGGTTCACTCAGAAAACTTCACACTTACATATATCATCAAATTATCTGTCCAACACAAATCAGTATGGACCAAGTGGTTCACCAACTATATTTTAAAATTACATTGTTGGAGGGGGAGGGGGGGGGGGGTAACTCACAGATCATAAAACTAGTTGAAATGACGAATTTGCACAAATTATTATTAAATTTGCCCATACACTGACAGCCATCTTGGACGCCATTTTGAATAATTAAAAATACAAATTAATTGACCAATAAGTGTGACTTCACTATAACTATAATACTGACACCAATAAATCACCATTAATACGGAAATAATTGATTATAAATAATAAAGTTGTCCCAATAAAGATTACAGAGGGGTTAGCTGAAAAGCCTCTTGGGATAAAAGGGTTAAAAAGATTTTTTAAATAGTTGGGGTAGTCCATATAGATTTACTGATCACGAAAGAATTTGAAATGGTCCATTAAAAAAAAATCTTGAGCTAACATCTATCATTTTACGCAAAAAACATAAATCCGTCTCACACCCGAAAAACAGCTGGAAAAGTTTAAGGGCTAAGTCATTCACCAATTACATTTTGGTATAGCGCTATGTCGCTAATTGAAAACTCTACATGTTAAGGTGCTTAATATTGCTTAGCGTTGTTTGGGAGTAGTTTAGATAGACTCACAGACCATAAAAATAGTTGAAATTATGTATTACAAAAGAAAATTTATATTAATCCAAGAATTTGCACAATATCTTAAATCTGCCCATACACTGGCAGCCATCTTGGACGCCATCTTGAATAATTAAAAATAAAAATTAAGTGACCAATATAAGCTTGCCTTTAATATGCTTTTAATATAGTATGACTGACACTGATATACATCACCACTAATACTTAATTATTTGATTATAAATAAAAATGTTTTCCCAATAGAGATTACAGGGGCGTTCGCTAAAAAGCATCTTGTGATAAAAGGGTTAAATATTTTCAAACAAATTCTGGGGCTTGTCTGTATAGCTTTACTGACCATGAAACTATTTGAAATGGTGTATTACCAATTTTTTTTAGCTAAAATTGATCATTTTACGCTATTTATCAAATATGACTATACGCTGGCGGCCATCTTGGACGTTATCTTGAATAATGTCAGAGTGCTTGGGAAGAATTTTCTAGAACGTTTACTATGTTAGTCTAGATACCTCTAGGGTTCTGTCATGAAAAAATCAACCTGCTATGTGCTCTCTAAGTGTCTTTCTTTTCGAAATATTGCTGAATATAGGTTCCAAGTGGCGGCCATTTTGAAAACCAAGATGGCGGCCAAAAACTGAACGTACCAACTTGCTTCCATCAAAATTCCTGTACAGGAAGATCTCAACTATCTATGTGCCAAAATTCACAATTGTATCCAGAAGTGCACATATATTGTTTTTTTAGTTATTACAAATTAAAGTTGGTACTCTTTACTTTGGATTTTCACAGTAACCCTGTTTTGGACTAAGTAAAAAGTGGTGTAGTCATCAATTAGAAAGGACTGATGGTGACACATACTTGGTCGGGTATATATAGCAGCGTGTAGCATCAGCTTGGGCTTCCATCGCAAAAGTTTGATACATAATTGGGTATGGAGGTTGACATGGGTTGAGGTTGGGCATTACTGCATGGATGCCGCCCAAAATAAACGTGAAGATTATGTCAAGGTCATGTAAAATGTCAGGTTTTTTCAGTTGATGGGTGATGTGTACTAAAGGCGTAATGATTAGCTAATGCGTAATGATTAGGTGTGCAACCATGCAATCTGCACTGCTGCGATATCTGTCATCCAAGTATTATTATAACATTTTAAGCATGATGATGATGCCAAAGGAAGGTATGGTTTGTTTTATTGTATTCTTTGATAACAAAAATATATGGTTTGGTGAAAAAATCAGGTCTCTATCTCAATTATTTAGAAAGTTATGATAATTTCATTGATTTTATGGCGGCCATTTTGAATTTTTCGTTCCAAAAAAATCCTTTAAGAATATCAGCACTACATCGGCCCAGATATTATTATGGTGTGCTATCTATGCACAATCAAAAGAGAAACAAACTTGTATCAGCATAAACAAGGCTAACCCCATAATCATCGGGCCACTTTGATTTTACAGGCAAAAATACAAAAAAAAAAAAAAAAAACACACTCTGCAACCGAGTATACTCGGGGTCCGCGACAGGGAGACATCGTCTGCCCTTGAGTATTCTCGGGGGCCGCTTTTAAAGGGTTAAAGCAACAGTGCTGTATGTTTTTTTATTGAGATTTCAATGTTATTTTGGAACTGTAATTTGTTGCAAAATAAGTGCAAATGGTGTACTACTCAATATGAAAAAAAATAAGTACGAAGGGTTTCAGTGTATTGGGTTTCCGGTTTCAGGGTTACGGGGTTCTGGGCTTTTTAGGGTTTTTTGGTTTTTAGGGTTTTTGGATTTTTAGGATTCTCAGGTTTTTAGGGTTTTTGGGATTTTAGGGTTTTTGGGGTTTTAGGGCTTTGGGTTTTTAGATTTTTTTGGTTTTCAGGGTTTTTAGGTTTTTAGGGTTTTTGGGTTTTTAGGGTTTTTGTGTTTTTATTTTTAAGGAAATATAAATTATTTTTAGAAAAGGGGATAGGGTTGCGATTAACATTAGGGTATAGGGTGTGAAACATTAGAGATAAGTAACGGGACCGGGTGGAAGTGAAACATTAAATTCAAGTAAGTACTCGTTTAAAATATTATGACTTAACTCTTAACTTGTTTTTTAGCGATTGCCAATTAAAGTTGGTACTTTTTACTGTGGAAGCTCACAGTAACCCTGTTTAGGACAAAGTAATCAGTCCGCGTAGGAATTTGCCTGGCCAGGAGAAATAGGTCCGTCCCCTCCCCCTTACTTCAATGTATTGGAAACTTTGCAAATACATATCTCGGTCAGTTTTGGTCGTAGAGCGTTGATCTTTTTTTTTAAATGCTCAGTAGACAGGGTTAGGGTTAGCGTTAGGCTGCGACACCGCCTCTAGACCGCCTCTCGACCGCCTCTCGGACTTTTTTTCTCACCAAATGATGTGGAAGGGTTAGGGTTAGGGTTAGGGTTAGGCGTAGGGTTCGGGGAAGCAGTTAACAGGGACGGAAGGATAGACAAGTGAGAGTAAAGAATTGTCAAAGAGTGGTTCTTTTAAAAAACTCTCACCGGAAACCGAATTGAGAATTAGGTCTAAAAGGTAAACACTCCTCTAATTTAGAGGGTGTTTTAAAATTTAGTGATGGTAGGGAGGTGATAAAAAATCACCCGAAAGGGACTTAAGGTTTGTTAAGCAGGCCTGTACACGGGGAGTTTCCTTGGTCTCCCAACGGGTGTGCACATACTAAGCAATACTTAGACCAAAATTTCAGCAAAAAGTCCGAAACAATTACCCCAAGGAAGAGTAAAAAAGAGGCGAAACCTGCCCCTAGGGGGGCCAGTGGTTTCTGAATATCCTACCTTGAATATTTCTCCAATTAAAAATGGAGAAAAACCCTGTTCTACTTCCGATTAAGGGTTAGGGTTAGGGTTAGGCGTAGGATTCGGGGAAGCAGTGAACAGGGAAGGCAGGATAGACTCGTGAGAGTAAAGGATTGTCACTGAGTGGCTCCTTTGAATAACTCTCAGCGGAAATTGAATTTAGAGTTAGGTCTAAAAGGCAAACACTCCTCTAATTTAGAGGGTGTTTTAGAATTTAGTGGTGGTAGGTAGGTGATAAAAAGTCACCCGAAAGGGACTTAAGGTTTGTTAAGTAGGCCCGTACACGGGGAGTTTCCTTGGTCTCCCAACAGGTGTGCACATACTAAGCAATACTTAACCCAAAATTTCAGCAAAAAGTCCGAAAGAATTACCCCAAGGAAGAGTAAAAAAATGAGCGAAACCTGCCCTTAGGGGGGGCAGAGGTTTCTGAATATCCTACCTTTGATATTTCTCCGGTTAAAAAATGGAGAAAGACCCTGTTCTACTTCCGATTAGGCACTGGCCGAGGGGACATGTAGCCCAATTGGAAGTGAAATAAACTACTCTGTGTTTGTCTCATCCATTAATTCAATGAGAAGAGACAAGGATCCAGGATCCTCTCCGTCTGAAGTAGGACCCTGGGTATATTCTGTCGAGCCGTTGTTACTTGGGTTACCGGGCATGTTGTATGAGGCCTTGCCCAGTCTACTTCTAACAAGTAGATCGCGCAAGTTCTTGCCCCTTTTGTATGCTGTAACACAAGGTTGAAAAACGATGTTAGGGTGCTTAATTTTAATTTTGTTGAAAGTCCCCTTAGCTAAAGAGGCCGCTTTCTTAGCCGTTTCGGAGAACGGTATGACGAAAGGGATAACGCCGTTGTTGGCAGGGGATGGAACCGTATTCATCCCAGTTGGTGTCATCGATCTTACCTTTATCTGCCATTTACGTTCTAGGTCAAGGCGTTTAACCTTGTCTACGTCTTTGTCAGAGGGAACTGGCAAAGTTTCAAGGAAATATACCTTTAGGTGTTCGATATGGCATTCACTGCCATTAAAATGAATTCCTACTGGGGTGGGTTTGTTCAAACGTACATTTGATAAATGTACGTTAATTCGATCTCTAAAACTCATCCCAGTTTCCCCAATGTAAATTCAATCAGCCACCCTACCAGGACCCCCTGGTAGGGTGGCTGATTGAACAACTATGTTGTTTTTACATAGTTTACATTTTGGTCCATTACATCTATTGGAGCACCCTAGCATCAAAGTCTGATCCGAACCTAAGACTTTGTTTTTGATCGTGCGTAGGAATCGATCGGAATAACCACGTGGTTTAAGCGCATAAAATAACCGTCGGCAAGCGTCATCTATGTCCCTTTGATTATTACAAATCCTCTGATATCTCAGAATTTGGGATTTGATGATCCCAGAAAAGGTGTGTGGAGGGTGGTAAGAATTTTTATGTAGCAATTCCAACGTATCTGTTGGTTTGAAGTACACTTTCGTGTCTAATATGCCATCACTATTGAATCTGTTCCCTTTAAACACAGTGGTATCTAAGAAATTGATGGATTGTTTGTCCAATTCCACTTTAACAGTGATTGATGGATGATGTGTATTTAATAAATTTACAAACTCGTGGAAAGATTCCTCCGAGTGTTCCCAAATCATGAAAATATCATCCAGAAATCTCCTGTAGAATTTGGGTTTAAGGGGTGCCTTTTCCAAGACCTCCCTTTCCCAATCTGCCAAAAAGAGGTTGGCATAATTTGGTGCAAATTTTTTGCCCATGGCAGTACCCCACGTTTGTAGATACCATTTGCCATTGAATTCAAAATCATTGTACTCCAAATTAATTTTGAGTAAATCTAAAATTTGTTTGTCCGGCCTTTTAGGGTCCGGATATCTGTCAAAAGATTTTGCTACAGATTGTATACCTGTGACATTGTCAATATTAGTATACAGACTGTCCACATCAACAGTGGCGATAAAAGCGTCAGGGTGAATTTTTGTTTTTTTTATTTCATCAAGGAAATGTGTGGTGTCTTTTAAAAAGGATGGATGACGTGTTGCCAACGGTGCCAAGAAGTGATCAATATACTCCGCTGAGGCGCAACTTTCGCTTCCGCAGTCGGAAATGATCGGTCTGCCTGGCGGTAAGCGACCCGGGGGGGGGCCACTTGTTTTTTTCCTTATGAATTTTAGGGAGAAGATACATTCTCCTAGGTGTCGGATCAGACAGACAAGCGAGAAAGTCGAATTGGCCTTTGTCGATAAATTTTAGATCTTTCAGCTCTCGGAAAATGTCATTGATTTTCGTAATTGCCTGAGGAAAAACAGGCTGATCTAACATTTTGTAGTGGATTGGATGGCTGAGCTGGCGTTCAGTCTCAGATATATAGTCCTTTTTATCCATTACTACGATGGCTGCGCCCTTATCAGCTGGTTTAATAATGATGTCTTTGTTTTTAGCTAAATTTTTGAGGGCGATCCGTTCGTTTTTCGGCAGATTGCTCTTAGGAAGGGCATCTGGGATATTTTTTATAGCAGAGTCTAAAGTTTTTAGCTCGCATTCTAGGAAAGGGTTGTTGGATGGAGGCATCCAAGTAGATTTTATCCTAAAATTGGGATCACGTGTTGCGCTGTTTCTACCGTGAAAAAAGAAATTTAGACGAAGACGGCGGGCAAGACCGTCAGTTGCTGATTGTAAGTCACCTCTATCTATAGTACGAGGAGTGGGGACGAACTTAATGCCCTTTTGCAAAATGCCAACGCTACCCTTATCCAGGTTTTTACTGGATAGGTTGATAATGCCGTTTGATTTAAAGGGGAAGGTGGCCGAGTTACGGTTAACTCTGGCGTCTTGCCCCGAATTTAGTTTAAATGATCGATAAGGGAAAGGGAATGCTCAATGATTTTAAACGCTGATTCGCGGCTCCAATGGACTGCATCCCGTCCATTCTGCTTAACCTGAGCATGATGCTTATTTAGGTAATGGGCCACCGGCCGATTCCCTAAAAACTTGCGTGCGTGCTCATTAAAGGCTTGAATTCCCTTTAGGAAAGTCAAATCTAGGGCTATCGTACCGTAAACGGGTTGAAAAAAGACCCGCTGGTCGGGGAAAGTAGATGACGCCTGCAACATGCATTCTTGGAAACTTGCATTTCTCTTGGACCGAAGGGTCGTTTCACTCAGACAGTCATTCAGCCCAACAGAAATGATTACATCCTTAAGCTGGGGATACCTGGAAGCATCAAAACGTTCCAAAAGTTTGGTCAAATGCCAGCATTTGGCCCCAGGGAAGCTGTGTACCTCCACATCCTCCGTCGTAACTTTCGGAACCTTTGACAAATTTGAATCACTGAGAAAAACCATTGAGGTAGATGGTTTAAGAACCAGTTTCCAAGCCGCGATTTTACGTTCAGAGCTTAGATTACAGGCATGACGCGTAACGTCGGCAGGATACAAATTTTCACCTTTAAAGGACAAATTTAGGTCAGTCCTGCCAGCGGCTCTACTCCGTTGAGAAGGTTGGGAAAACATGCAAAAGTCTGCGGTGGAGTAAGTGCCGGGTCTCCGACCCTGGGTGCGCCTCATTATCCGTCTAGGTAATGTGGCACTGCCGGGGTCCGAGAGGCATCCTGGGTTGGCAGAGCCATTGCCCATAGATGCTGGGGGGGAGGATGAATGCTGCGAGTTCAACGATATCTCGTCCTCCGACTCTACAGGGGACTTAGAACGAGTGGTGTCCTCGCTCGTAACAGGGGGTGACCCAGCCATCGTTGGTTCAAGGACCAAACCCCCGGCCTCCACACTGGTCCCTGAGGAACTCCCCTCACTCGAGGAGTTCAACAGGCTCTCCCCACGCAGAGAGACCTCCCCAGCAGTGCCCTGGCTAGCCAGCATCTGAGTGTCGCTGACAACCACGTCCGGATCCCCAGTAGGAAGTGGATGTATACCATCCAATTCACCTGAGAGGGCCGTAGAGACCATGGTGGCTGTCTCACCAGCCTCCGTGGAATCCGAATCCGACCCCCCAGATGGATCTAACCTCCTCCTAGTGATTTTCCGTCCTGGTTGCGTATGTCTTTTTCGCTTCTGACTTTGGGGGGTAGAAGTAAATGTACAGTTTAGATTCCTAGAGTGGATTGGGGTCGAAGGAAGATCCGACAACGCACCAAAAGAATTAGAAACAGCGATAGGAGACGGGTCAACAGTCCCGGTCACCCCCTGAGCGGGGCGACGCTGGGCCTCCCACTCCTGGGATACTGCCTCATCCCCGGTCCTATCACTGCACCCAGGCTGGGGCGAAGCCTGGGTAGAGGTTGAATTTAGGGGTTGAATTGTAGTGGTGGTGCCCGTCTGTGAAACGGAAGGCCCCTCCTTCGGTGGAGCGGTCTTCCTAGACGGGGCATCACTCAGATGCCCAACAAAAACAGAACTGTATTCCTGGAAGTTTGAAATGATATTCCCACCCAGACGCTTTCCGTAGCGTCGCCTAGCCCACGAGATGGCCAGTACAGAGCTCTGACCAAATTCCTTCGTGGTGAGTTTGGCTAGGTAAGGCACTAACTGACCTGCCAACTCATCAACCCTACTCCTCAAGTGGGTATGGCTGATTGACTTAATAGCGGAACCCCAATTCCGGGCTGCTTCGCGTAGATCTCGCCTCAACTGGGCCGTTGGCCCCTCTAATTTAATTTTACCCTCAAGGGTCGAGATCGTTTTCTGGATAGCTGGGGGGAGGGAACGGGAATCCTCCCAGCAGGAAGCCAAATACTGACACCGCAGAACACGGTTCAGCTTACGAGTGCAAATTTGGAAGGGAGTGAGAACAGGCGTGTCAGCCATTTTTAAGAGTCAATTTTCAAGAAGGGTATTTTAATTAGTCTATTTAGTAAACTCGGGCAATAGATAATTTAGTAGAACCACGCAAATGGAGCTGGAGAGAGAATTTTGTTCTAAAGGCCTGAGTAATTTCGCTTAGGATGGGATCGCTCTAAAACATTAATTTAGAAAAAGTCATATGCAACGATATCATACCGAATCAAAAGATTGGGTATGATATTTTTGCTATAACTTTAAGTAAAACGTACTCACGTTTTGCCTGCTCCACTCAAATGAGTCAGGATGGTCTGAATCAGAGATTGTAAAATGCTATAGTGACCGTTGATCCTGCAGCCTGTAAGCGTACTGTAAGCGGAAGGCAAATGGTATATAGCTCTGAAAAGTGCCGAAAAAATTCCAACACAAAAACACAGTAAGAACAGTAGATCAGGGGAGTCACTAACCTGCAGGTCTGTTTCTCCGCTCCCCGGAGGGCTGAAATAAAGTTTCTAAAAATAAGAGACTGAATTGACAGAATGCAAAAGGGAGGTGGGAACCTATAAATAAGTTCCCACTCCCTGTACAAAATCCTTCTACCGGTTTCAGACCTATTGGCCCTTCGTCAGGGAGGTATCTGAAAAAATACAAATTACCAACTGTTCAGGCCAAGAGCTCCGAAGTGACTGGCAAAGAGAATGTTTGTGTACACTGTACCCTTTACTTTTATACCCCAAGCCAGTCACGGTCACTGAGCGCATGGTCTGTGATCCCCTGGTCACAATCTGAAATAAACACAGAAAAGGCTGTAGTATTGAAAACAAGTGTGTAAAAAGGTTTAAATTGGTTTGGTATAATAGAATAAATAAAATTCAAACACTCGATGGGGAAGGAGATTTGATAAACTTTACATTAGAGTCATATCCCAGGTGCTTAAAAATAATTTTCCAGCGGCCCCAGAGCTTAGGAAGTCAGGCTGACTTTCCACTGGGCATTTTCACAGTGCCCCGACCCTTAAATCCCACAGGCTCATAGCCATTGTGTTTGAAATATTTACTCAACGAGAGAATATGTTTTAGAACTAGATATTATTGTCCTAAATTAGTGGGCAACAATATTCTGGTGTTAATACACTTGGTTTCAGTCCATTACCATCTCTGATTCTCATTTCAGAGGGGATTGAATAAATGAATTCAGGCTAGAAAAAACAGCCTTGAGTTTTGGAAGGTGTGTGTACACACACTGTGGCATTCAGAACCTTTCGTACACAGGGGTCTGGGAGTGACTAAAATGAATTTAGTTCTGTTTAATTTTATAATTCGCAAATACAATCAGTAATCAACCTATAAAATACTGGTATATATTATATATTGATCAAATAATTATATGTAGGCATTATTTTGGTGAAATTCAATACAGAATTAACCAAAAGAACGTTTGAAAATAATATATTGAGGTGAATAAAACAGTGGTTCTGGTCTTCATGCTGTTCCCACGTGTGGCCTTGGCCCTCAGTTGTGGGCTTTTCCATGGAAAAAACTGTCTTTTCAGGGCATTTCTCCTCCATTCACCAGGTGGCACTCCATGACTTTGGCATATTGAATCAGCTGGACCAATATTTTGGAATAAAGAATAAGAGGCAAACAGGCCGTTAAGACTGTTGTTCCAATTCTTATAATTTTGTAAGGGGTATGCTGAGTAAAACACCAAAATTATAAGGCCCTAAAAAAATCCTACGAATTTATGGAGCCAAAAGAAAAATGTGAGTGGGGATTGTAATGTATTAATTGGTGACTTGAAATAAACCTATAAGGGGCCCAGTTAGAAGCCCGCAAAGGTAGTTGAAAATTCCAGTGGTCCAAGAAGTAACTTTTCTGAGAATTAGAAGGTCTAGGATGAAGGAATAAATAAATAATCACCAAAAATAAAAATAATATAAATATATTTTTGGTGGAATTTCTTTCTGGCTAAGAATATGCAGTCAGAAATACAACTGACTGGCTGGTCTAGTGGTTAGAGGCGTTGTCTCTCCCCACAGACCCCGGTTCAAACCCCTCTTGTACCATAAATTTTTCTCACCAAAATTAATCTAATAATGGTGTGAGAGGGTAGCTGATACCAGTAGAAGAATTAACAGGGTGAAATTCAACCGGCTGGCTGGTCTAGTGGTTAGAGGCGTTGTCTCTTCTCACAGACCCCAGTTCGAATCCCTCCAAGCCAGAATTTTTTCATTTAAAATTTAAAATCTAGGAAAGGATATCTCCTAAGAACATCAAAAATCAACCCATAACAGGCATAGCCAACTGGGTAGTCCAGTGGTTAGAGGGCTGTGCCCCAGAACCAGGGATCCGGGTTCGAATCCCTAAATTTTCAAATTTATTAATTAAAGTCAGAGATAAAATTTCCTATAGACTAGAAGAATTGGATAGGTGAATATCAGCTGTCCCCGTGGCTTGGTGGAATTCTCCAAGTCACATTCATGGCAGCACAGGGCACCCGGGTTCAAACCCCGTCCCTTCCCCGTGGTCCACAAAAAGAGTAGGTTCTGCCTACCTTACAGGGCTCCGCCCTCAGTAAAGCAGTATCTAAAAAATAGAGTCCTTCAGATTCAGCCAGTAATAGTCAAGTAGTGTTGGGTTCTCGGGTTCTGTAAAAGAGAAGAACAATCATTTTAGTACAAAGTATGTTACATGCCCTTTTAAAATTACAAGACTTAGATTCACATAGGGCAACTAAAGATAAAAAAGCAGGGCATCCCCCGCAGTTTTTATTTAAGTGTGAGGGATACCCATGAACAATGATAAATTTACCTACCCAAAGTAAAAATAAGGCCTGCAATGCTGAATTCAAAGACGGAAGTCCAAGCAGGGTAGATTCGTGGGAGAACCCCTTCGGATTCTCCCCACTGAGCCGTCCTGCCCGAGCATCCGTCCAGTTGGTGTTTTCAATTTTGGAGATAGAGGTGACTTAATTATATTATAGGTGATAACCAAATAGTTCTGATCTTGGTTATAACCCTCGCTCCTACTTGATTCTCTTTCCTCGTTGTTATCACTTCTTGGCTTGTTTGTTGTTACAGTTGCTGATGTACGGTCGGCTATGTTCTGTAATGAGATGGAGTTAGGAAAACAAAACATAGCAAATGCGCAATTATAAAAGAATATATATAGTTAGTTCATATGTAAAGGAAGGTTTCCTTATAGTGTAAAAAGTGATAGAGTAGTATATTTCACATAATTAATTTTCAGGCATCGATCCCACAAAGTTGATTATAGGTCTGGCTCTGGCTGGGTTAGACGTAGGATTAGGGGAAGCAGTGAACAGGGAAGGCAGGATAGACTCGTGAGAGTAAAGGATTGTCACTGAGTGGCTCCTTTGAATAACTCTCAGCGGAAATTGAATTTAGAGTTAGGTCTAAAAGGCAAACACTCCTCTAATTTAAAGGGTGTTTTAGAATTTAGTGGTGGTAGGTAGGTGATAAAAAGTCACCCGAAAGGGACTTAAGGTTTGTTAAGTAGGCCCGTACACGGGGAGTTTCCTTGGTCTCCAAACAGGTGTGCACATACTAAGCAATACTTAACCCAAAATTTCAGCAAAAAGTCCGAAAGAATTACCCCAAGGAAGAGTAAAAAAATGAGCGAAACCTGCCCCTAGGGGGGCCAGAGGTTTCTGAATATCCTACCTTTGATATTTCTCCGGTTAAAAAAATGGAGAAAAACCCTGTTCTACTTCCGATTAGGCACTGGCCGAGGGGACATGTAGCCCAATTGGAAGTGAAATAAACTACTCTGTGTTTGTCTCATCCATTAATTCAATGAGAAGAGACAAGGATCCAGGATCCTCTCCGTCTGAAGTAGGACCCTGGGTATATTCTGTCGAGCCGTTGTTACTTGGGTTACCGGGCATGTTGTATGAGGCCTTGCCCAGTCTACTTCTAACAAGTAGATCGCGCAAGTTCTTGCCCCTTTTGTATGCTGTAACACAAGGTTGAAAAACGATGTTAGGGTGCTTAATTTGAATTTTGTTGAAAGTCCCCTTAGCTAAAGAGGCCGCTTTCTTAGCCGTTTCGGAGAACGGTATGACGAAAGGGATAACGCCGTTGTTGGCAGGGGATGAAACCGTATTCATCCCAGTTGGTGCCATTTACGTTCTAGGTCAAGGCATTTAACCTTGTCTACGTCTTTGTCAGAGGAAACTGGCAAAGTTTCAAGGAAATATACCTTTAGGTGTTCGATATGGCATTCACTGCCATTAAAATGAATTCCTACTGGGGTGGGTTTGTTCAAACGTACATTTGATAAATGTACGTTAATTCGATCTCTAAAACTCATCCCAGTTTCCCCAATGTAAATTTTATGGCATTTCTCGCATTGAATGCCATAAATACCGTTAGGGGAGTTGCAATCTTGTTGCGTTGAAAGTTTGAATTCAGTGTTCAAATTTCCAGGACCCCCTGGTAGGGTGGCTGATTGAACAACTATGTTGTTTTTACATAGTTTACATTTTGGTCCATTACATCTATTGGAGCACCCTGGCATCAAAGTCTGATCCGAACCTAAGACTTTGTTTTTGATCGTGCATAGGAATCGATCGGAATAACCATGTGGTTTAAGCGCATAAAATAACCGTCGGCAAGCGTCATCTATGTCCCTTTGATTATTACAAATCCTCTGATATCTCAGAATTTGGGATTTGATGATCCCAGAAAAGGTGTGTGGAGGGTGGTAAGAATTTTTATGCAGCAATTCCAACGTATCTGTTGGTTTGAAGTACACTTTCGTGTCTAATATGCCATCACTATTGAATCTGTTCCCTTTAAACACAGTGGTATCTAAGAAATTGATGGATTGTTTGTCCAATTCCGCTTTAACAGTGATTGATGGATGATGTGTATTTAATAAATTTACAAACTCGTGGAAAGATTCCTCCGAGTGTTCCCAAATCATGAAAATATCATCCAGAAATCTCCTGTAGAATTTGGGTTTAAGGGGTGCCTTTTCCAAGACCTCCCTTTCCCAATCTGCCAAAAAGAGGTTGGCATAATTTGGTGCAAATTTTTTGCCCATGGCAGTACCCCACGTTTGTAGATACCATTTGCCATTGAATTCAAAATCATTGTACTCCATATTAATTTTGAGTAAATCTAAAATTTGTTTGTCCGGCCTTTTAGGGTCCGGATATCTGTCAAAAGCTTTTGCTACAGATTGTATACCTGTGACATTGTCAATATTGGTATACAGACTGTCCACATCAATAGTGGCGATAAAAGCGTCAGGGTGAATTTTTGTTTTTTTTATTTCATCAAGGAAATGTGTGGTGTCTTTTAAAAAGGATGGATGACGTGTTGCCAACGGTGCCAAGAAGTGATCAATATACTCCGCTGAGGCGCAACTTTCGCTTCCGCAGTCGGAAATGATCGGTCTGCCTGGCGGTAAGCGACCCGGGGGGGGCCACTTGTTTTTTTCCTTATGAATTTTAGGGAGAAGATACATTCTCCTAGGTGTCGGATCAGACAGACAAGCGAGAAAGTCGAATTGGCCTTTGTCGATAAATTTTAGATCTTTCAGCTCTCGGAAAATTTCATTGATTTTCGTAATAGCCTGAGGAAAAACAGGCTGATCTAACGTTTTGTAATGGATTGGATGGTTGAGCTGGCGTTCAGTCTCAGATATATAGTCCTTTTTATCCATTACTACGATGGCTGCGCCCTTATCAGCTGGTTTAATAATGATGTCTTTGTTTTTAGCTAAATTTTTAAGGGCGATCCGTTCGTTTTTCGGCAGATTGCTCTTAGGAAGGGCATCTGGGATGTTTTTTATAGCAGAGTCTAAAGTTTTTAGCTCGCATTCTAGGAAAGGGTTGTTGGATGGAGGCATCCAAGTAGATTTTATCCTAAAATTGGGATCACGTGTTGCGCTGTTTCGACCGTGAAAAAAGAAATTTAGACGAAGACGGCGGGCAAGACCGTCAGTTGCTGATTGTAAGTCACCTCTATCTATAGTACGAGGAGTGGGGACGAACTTAATGCCCTTTTGCAAAACGCCAACGCTACCCTTATCCAGGTTTTTACTGGATAGGTTGATAATGCCGTTTGATTTAAGGGGGAAGGTGGCCGAGTTACGGTTAACTCTGGCGTCTTGCCCCGAATTTAGTTTAAATGATCGATAAGGGAAAGGGAATGCTCAATGATTTTAAACGCCGATTCGCGGCTCCAATGGACTGGATCCTGTCCATTCTGCTTAACCTGAGCATGATGCTTATTTAGGTAATGGGCCACCGGCCGATTTCCTAAAAACTTGCGTGCGTGCTCATTAAAGGCTTGAATTCCCTTTAGGAAAGTCAAATCTAGGGCTATCGTACCGTAAACGGGTTGAAAAAAGACCCGCTGGTCGGGGAAAGTAGACGACGCCTGCAACATGCATTCTTGGAAACTTGCATTTCTCTTGGACCGAAGGGTCGTTTCACTCAGACAGTCATTCAGCAAAACAGAAATGATTACATCCTTAAGCTGGGGATACCTGGAAGCATCAAAACGTTCCAAAAGTTTGGTCAAATGCCAGCATTTGGCCCCAGGGAAGCTGTGTACCTCCACATCCTCCCTCGTAACTTTCGGAACCTTTGACAAATTTGAATCACCGAGAAAAACCATTGAGGTAGATGGTTTAAGAACCAGTTTCCAAGCCGCGATTTTACGTTCAGAGCTTAGATTACTGGCATGACGCGTAACGTCGGCAGGATACAAATTTTCACCTTTAAAGGACAAATTTAGGTCAGTCCTGCCAGCGGCTCTACTCCGTTGAGAAGGTTGGGAAAACATGCAAAAGTCTGCGGTGGAGTAAGTGCCGGGTCTCCGACCCTGGGTGCGCCTCATTATCCGTCTAGGTAATGTGGCACTGCCGGGGTCCGAGAGGCATCCTGGGTTGGCAGAGCCATTGCCCATAGATGCTGGGGGGGAGGATGAATGCTGCGAGTTCAACGATATCTCGTCCTCCGACTCTACAGGGGACTTAGAACGAGTGGTGTCCTCGCTCGTAACAGGGGGTGACCCAGCCATCGTTGGTTCAAGGACCAAACCCCCGGCCTCCACACTGGTCCCTGAGGAACTCCCCTCACTCGAGGAGTTCAACAGGCTCTCCCCACGCAGAGAGACCTCCCCAGCAGTGCCCTGGCTAGCCAGCATCTGAGTGTCGCTGACAACCACGTCCGGATCCCCAGTAGGAAGTGGATGTATACCATCCAATTCACCTGAGAGGGCCGTAGAGACCATGGTGGCTGTCTCACCAGCCTCCGTGGAATCCGAATCCGACCCCCCAGATGGATCTAACCTCCTCCTAGTGATTTTCCGTCCTGGTTGCGTATGTCTTTTTCGCTTCTGACTTTGGGGGGTAGAAGTAAATGTACAGTTTAGATTCCTAGAGTGGATTGGGGTCGAAGGAAGATCCGACAACGCACCAAAAGAATTAGAAACAGCGATAGGAGACGGGTCAATAGTCCCGGTCACCCCCTGAGCGGGGCGACGCTGGGCCTCCCACTCCTGGGATACTGCCTCATCCCCGGTCCTATCACTGCACCCAGGCTGGGGCGAAGCCTGGGTAGAGGTTGAATTTAGGGGTTGAAATGTAGTGGTGGTGCCCGTCTGTGAAACGGAAGGCCCCTCCTTCGGTGGAGCGGTCTTCCTAGACGGGGCATCACTCAGATGCCCAACAAAAACAGAACTGTATTCCTGGAAGTTTGAAATGATATTCCCACCCAGACGCTTTCCGTAGCGTCGCCTAGCCCACGAGATGGCCAGTACAGAGCTCTGACCAAATTCCTTCGTGGTGAGTTTGGCTAGGTAAGGCACTAACTGACCTGCCAACTCATCAACCCTACTCCTCAAGTGGGTATGGCTGATTGACTTAATAGCGGAACCCCAATTCCGGGCTGCTTCGCGTAGATCTCGCCTCAACTGGGCCGTTGGCCCCTCTAATTTAATTTTACCCTCAAGGGTCGAGATCGTTTTCTGGATAGCTGGGGGGAGGGAACGGGAATCCTCCCAGCAGGAAGCCAAATACTGACACCGCAGAACACGGTTCAGCTTACGAGTGCAAATTTGGAAGGGAGTGAGAACAGGCGTGTCAGCCATTTTTAAGAGTCAATTTTCAAGAAGGGTATTTTAATTAGTCTATTTAGTAAACTCGGGCAATAGATAATTTAGTAGAACCACGCAAATGGAGCTGGAGAGAGAATTTTGTTCTAAAGGCCTGAGTAATTTCGCTTAGGATGGGATCGCTCTAAAACATTAATTTAGAAAAAGTCATATGCAACGATATCATACCGAATCAAAAGATTGGGTATGATATTTTTGCTATAACTTTAAGTAAAACGTACTCACGTTTTGCCTGCTCCACTCAAATGAGTCAGGATGGTCTGAATCAGAGATTGTAAAATGCTATAGTGACCGTTGATCCTGCAGCCTGTAAGCGTACTGTAAGCGGAAGGCAAATGGTATATAGCTCTGAAAAGTGCCGAAAAAATTCCAACACAAAAACACAGTAAGAACAGTAGATCAGGGGAGTCACTAACCTGCAGGTCTGTTTCTCCGCTCCCCGGAGGGCTGAAATAAAGTTTCTAAAAATAAGAGACTGAATTGACAGAATGCAAAAGGGAGGTGGGAACCTATAAATAAGTTCCCACTCCCTGTACAAAATCCTTCTACCGGTTTCAGACCTATTGGCCCTTCGTCAGGGAGGTATCTGAAAAAATACAAATTACCAACTGTTCAGGCCAAGAGCTCCGAAGTGACTGGCAAAGAGAATGTTTGTGTACACTGTACCCTTTACTTTTATACCCCAAGCCAGTCACGGTCACTGAGCGCATGGTCTGTGATCCCCTGGTCACAATCTGAAATAAACACAGAAAAGGCTGTAGTATTGAAAACAAGTGTGTAAAAAGGTTTAAATTGGTTTGGTATAATAGAATAAATAAAATTCAAACACTCGATGGGGAAGGAGATTTGATAAACTTTACATTAGAGTCATATCCCAGGTGCTTAAAAATAATTTTCCAGCGGCCCCAGAGCTTAGGAAGTCAGGCTGACTTTCCACTGGGCATTTTCACAGTGCCCCGACCCTTAAATCCCACAGGCTCATAGCCATTGTGTTTGAAATATTTACTCAACGAGAGAATATGTTTTAGAACTAGATATTATTGTCCTAAATTAGTGGGCAACAATATTCTGGTGTTAATACACTTGGTTTCAGTCCATTACCATCTCTGATTCTCATTTCAGAGGGGATTGAATAAATGAATTCAGGCTAGAAAAAACAGCCTTGAGTTTTGGAAGGTGTGTGTACACACACTGTGGCATTCAGAACCTTTCGTACACAGACCCCTAGGGGTCTGGGAGTGACTAAAATGAATTTAGTTCTGTTTAATTTTATAATTCGCAAATACAATCAGTAATCAACCTATAAAATACTGGTATATATTATATATTGATCAAATAATTATATGTAGGCATTATTTTGGTGAAATTCAATACAGAATTAACCAAAAGAACGTTTGAAAATAATATATTGAGGTGAATAAAACAGTGGTTCTGGTCTTCATGCTGTTCCCACGTGTGGCCTTGGCCCTCAGTTGTGGGCTTTTCCATGGAAAAAACTGTCTTTTCAGGGCATTTCTCCTCCATTCACCAGGTGGCACTCCATGACTTTGGCATATTGAATCAGCTGGACCAATATTTTGGAATAAAGAATAAGAGGCAAACAGGCCGTTAAGACTGTTGTTCCAATTCTTATAATTTTGTAAGGGGTATGCTGAGTAAAACACCAAAATTATAAGGCCCTAAAAAAATCCTACGAATTTATGGAGCCAAAAGAAAAATGTGAGTGGGGATTGTAATGTATTAATTGGTGACTTGAAATAAACCTATAAGGGGCCCAGTTAGAAGCCCGCAAAGGTAGTTGAAAATTCCAGTGGTCCAAGAAGTAACTTTTCTGAGAATTAGAAGGTCTAGGATGAAGGAATAAATAAATAATCACCAAAAATAAAAATAATATAAATATATTTTTGGTGGAATTTCTTTCTGGCTAAGAATATGCAGTCAGAAATACAACTGACTGGCTGGTCTAGTGGTTAGAGGCGTTGTCTCTCCCCACAGACCCCGGTTCAAACCCCTCTTGTACCATAAATTTTTCTCACCAAAATTAATCTAATAATGGTGTGAGAGGGTAGCTGATACCAGTAGAAGAATTAACAGGGTGAAATTCAACCGGCTGGCTGGTCTAGTGGTTAGAGGCGTTGTCTCTTCTCACAGACCCCAGTTCGAATCCCTCCAAGCCAGAATTTTTTCATTTAAAATTTAAAATCTAGGAAAGGATATCTCCTAAGAACATCAAAAATCAACCCATAACAGGCATAGCCAACTGGGTAGTCCAGTGGTTAGAGGGCTGTGCCCCAGAACCAGGGATCCGGGTTCGAATCCCTAAATTTTCAAATTTATTAATTAAAGTCAGAGATAAAATTTCCTATAGACTAGAAGAATTGGATAGGTGAATATCAGCTGTCCCCGTGGCTTGGTGGAATTCTCCAAGTCACATTCATGGCAGCACAGGGCACCCGGGTTCAAACCCCGTCCCTTCCCCGTGGTCCACAAAAAGAGTAGGTTCTGCCTACCTTACAGGGCTCCGCCCTCAGTAAAGCAGTATCTAAAAAATAGAGTCCTTCAGATTCAGCCAGTAATAGTCAAGTAGTGTTGGGTTCTCGGGTTCTGTAAAAGAGAAGAACAATCATTTTAGTACAAAGTATGTTACATGCCCTTTTAAAATTACAAGACTTAGATTCACATAGGGCAACTAAAGATAAAAAAGCAGGGCATCCCCCGCAGTTTTTATTTAAGTGTGAGGGATACCCATGAACAATGATAAATTTACCTACCCAAAGTAAAAATAAGGCCTGCAATGCTGAATTCAAAGACGGAAGTCCAAGCAGGGTAGATTCGTGGGAGAACCCCTTCGGATTCTCCCCACTGAGCCGTCCTGCCCGAGCATCCGTCCAGTTGGTGTTTTCAATTTTGGAGATAGAGGTGACTTAATTATATTATAGGTGATAACCAAATAGTTCTGATCTTGGTTATAACCCTCGCTCCTACTTGATTCTCTTTCCTCGTTGTTATCACTTCTTGGCTTGTTTGTTGTTACAGTTGCTGATGTACGGTCGGCTATGTTCTGTAATGAGATGGAGTTAGGAAAACAAAACATAGCAAATGCGCAATTATAAAAGAATATATATAGTTAGTTCATATGTAAAGGAAGGTTTCCTTATAGTGTAAAAAGTGATAGAGTAGTATATTTCACATAATTAATTTTCAGGCATCGATCCCACAAAGTTGATTATAGGTCTGGCTCTGGCTGGGTTAGACGTAGGATTAGGGGAAGCAGTGAACAGGGAAGGCAGGATAGACTCGTGAGAGTAAAGGATTGTCACTGAGTGGCTCCTTTGAATAACTCTCAGCGGAAATTGAATTTAGAGTTAGGTCTAAAAGGCAAACACTCCTCTAATTTAAAGGGTGTTTTAGAATTTAGTGGTGGTAGGTAGGTGATAAAAAGTCACCCGAAAGGGACTTAAGGTTTGTTAAGTAGGCCCGTACACGGGGAGTTTCCTTGGTCTCCAAACAGGTGTGCACATACTAAGCAATACTTAACCCAAAATTTCAGCAAAAAGTCCGAAAGAATTACCCCAAGGAAGAGTAAAAAAATGAGCGAAACCTGCCCCTAGGGGGGCCAGAGGTTTCTGAATATCCTACCTTTGATATTTCTCCGGTTAAAAAAATGGAGAAAAACCCTGTTCTACTTCCGATTAGGCACTGGCCGAGGGGACATGTAGCCCAATTGGAAGTGAAATAAACTACTCTGTGTTTGTCTCATCCATTAATTCAATGAGAAGAGACAAGGATCCAGGATCCTCTCCGTCTGAAGTAGGACCCTGGGTATATTCTGTCGAGCCGTTGTTACTTGGGTTACCGGGCATGTTGTATGAGGCCTTGCCCAGTCTACTTCTAACAAGTAGATCGCGCAAGTTCTTGCCCCTTTTGTATGCTGTAACACAAGGTTGAAAAACGATGTTAGGGTGCTTAATTTGAATTTTGTTGAAAGTCCCCTTAGCTAAAGAGGCCGCTTTCTTAGCCGTTTCGGAGAACGGTATGACGAAAGGGATAACGCCGTTGTTGGCAGGGGATGAAACCGTATTCATCCCAGTTGGTGCCATTTACGTTCTAGGTCAAGGCATTTAACCTTGTCTACGTCTTTGTCAGAGGAAACTGGCAAAGTTTCAAGGAAATATACCTTTAGGTGTTCGATATGGCATTCACTGCCATTAAAATGAATTCCTACTGGGGTGGGTTTGTTCAAACGTACATTTGATAAATGTACGTTAATTCGATCTCTAAAACTCATCCCAGTTTCCCCAATGTAAATTTTATGGCATTTCTCGCATTGAATGCCATAAATACCGTTAGGGGAGTTGCAATCTTGTTGCGTTGAAAGTTTGAATTCAGTGTTCAAATTTCCAGGACCCCCTGGTAGGGTGGCTGATTGAACAACTATGTTGTTTTTACATAGTTTACATTTTGGTCCATTACATCTATTGGAGCACCCTGGCATCAAAGTCTGATCCGAACCTAAGACTTTGTTTTTGATCGTGCATAGGAATCGATCGGAATAACCATGTGGTTTAAGCGCATAAAATAACCGTCGGCAAGCGTCATCTATGTCCCTTTGATTATTACAAATCCTCTGATATCTCAGAATTTGGGATTTGATGATCCCAGAAAAGGTGTGTGGAGGGTGGTAAGAATTTTTATGCAGCAATTCCAACGTATCTGTTGGTTTGAAGTACACTTTCGTGTCTAATATGCCATCACTATTGAATCTGTTCCCTTTAAACACAGTGGTATCTAAGAAATTGATGGATTGTTTGTCCAATTCCGCTTTAACAGTGATTGATGGATGATGTGTATTTAATAAATTTACAAACTCGTGGAAAGATTCCTCCGAGTGTTCCCAAATCATGAAAATATCATCCAGAAATCTCCTGTAGAATTTGGGTTTAAGGGGTGCCTTTTCCAAGACCTCCCTTTCCCAATCTGCCAAAAAGAGGTTGGCATAATTTGGTGCAAATTTTTTGCCCATGGCAGTACCCCACGTTTGTAGATACCATTTGCCATTGAATTCAAAATCATTGTACTCCATATTAATTTTGAGTAAATCTAAAATTTGTTTGTCCGGCCTTTTAGGGTCCGGATATCTGTCAAAAGCTTTTGCTACAGATTGTATACCTGTGACATTGTCAATATTGGTATACAGACTGTCCACATCAATAGTGGCGATAAAAGCGTCAGGGTGAATTTTTGTTTTTTTTATTTCATCAAGGAAATGTGTGGTGTCTTTTAAAAAGGATGGATGACGTGTTGCCAACGGTGCCAAGAAGTGATCAATATACTCCGCTGAGGCGCAACTTTCGCTTCCGCAGTCGGAAATGATCGGTCTGCCTGGCGGTAAGCGACCCGGGGGGGGCCACTTGTTTTTTTCCTTATGAATTTTAGGGAGAAGATACATTCTCCTAGGTGTCGGATCAGACAGACAAGCGAGAAAGTCGAATTGGCCTTTGTCGATAAATTTTAGATCTTTCAGCTCTCGGAAAATTTCATTGATTTTCGTAATAGCCTGAGGAAAAACAGGCTGATCTAACGTTTTGTAATGGATTGGATGGTTGAGCTGGCGTTCAGTCTCAGATATATAGTCCTTTTTATCCATTACTACGATGGCTGCGCCCTTATCAGCTGGTTTAATAATGATGTCTTTGTTTTTAGCTAAATTTTTAAGGGCGATCCGTTCGTTTTTCGGCAGATTGCTCTTAGGAAGGGCATCTGGGATGTTTTTTATAGCAGAGTCTAAAGTTTTTAGCTCGCATTCTAGGAAAGGGTTGTTGGATGGAGGCATCCAAGTAGATTTTATCCTAAAATTGGGATCACGTGTTGCGCTGTTTCGACCGTGAAAAAAGAAATTTAGACGAAGACGGCGGGCAAGACCGTCAGTTGCTGATTGTAAGTCACCTCTATCTATAGTACGAGGAGTGGGGACGAACTTAATGCCCTTTTGCAAAACGCCAACGCTACCCTTATCCAGGTTTTTACTGGATAGGTTGATAATGCCGTTTGATTTAAGGGGGAAGGTGGCCGAGTTACGGTTAACTCTGGCGTCTTGCCCCGAATTTAGTTTAAATGATCGATAAGGGAAAGGGAATGCTCAATGATTTTAAACGCCGATTCGCGGCTCCAATGGACTGGATCCTGTCCATTCTGCTTAACCTGAGCATGATGCTTATTTAGGTAATGGGCCACCGGCCGATTTCCTAAAAACTTGCGTGCGTGCTCATTAAAGGCTTGAATTCCCTTTAGGAAAGTCAAATCTAGGGCTATCGTACCGTAAACGGGTTGAAAAAAGACCCGCTGGTCGGGGAAAGTAGACGACGCCTGCAACATGCATTCTTGGAAACTTGCATTTCTCTTGGACCGAAGGGTCGTTTCACTCAGACAGTCATTCAGCAAAACAGAAATGATTACATCCTTAAGCTGGGGATACCTGGAAGCATCAAAACGTTCCAAAAGTTTGGTCAAATGCCAGCATTTGGCCCCAGGGAAGCTGTGTACCTCCACATCCTCCCTCGTAACTTTCGGAACCTTTGACAAATTTGAATCACCGAGAAAAACCATTGAGGTAGATGGTTTAAGAACCAGTTTCCAAGCCGCGATTTTACGTTCAGAGCTTAGATTACTGGCATGACGCGTAACGTCGGCAGGATACAAATTTTCACCTTTAAAGGACAAATTTAGGTCAGTCCTGCCAGCGGCTCTACTCCGTTGAGAAGGTTGGGAAAACATGCAAAAGTCTGCGGTGGAGTAAGTGCCGGGTCTCCGACCCTGGGTGCGCCTCATTATCCGTCTAGGTAATGTGGCACTGCCGGGGTCCGAGAGGCATCCTGGGTTGGCAGAGCCATTGCCCATAGATGCTGGGGGGGAGGATGAATGCTGCGAGTTCAACGATATCTCGTCCTCCGACTCTACAGGGGGTGACCCAGCCATCGTTGGTTCAAGGACCAAACCCCCGGCCTCCACACTGGTCCCTGAGGAACTCCCCTCACTCGAGGAGTTCAACAGGCTCTCCCCACGCAGAGAGACCTCCCCAGCAGTGCCCTGGCTAGCCAGCATCTGAGTGTCGCTGACAACCACGTCCGGATCCCCAGTAGGAAGTGGATGTATACCATCCAATTCACCTGAGAGGGCCGTAGAGACCATGGTGGCTGTCTCACCAGCCTCCGTGGAATCCGAATCCGACCCCCCAGATGGATCTAACCTCCTCCTAGTGATTTTCCGTCCTGGTTGCGTATGTCTTTTTCGCTTCTGACTTTGGGGGGTAGAAGTAAATGTACAGTTTAGATTCCTAGAGTGGATTGGGGTCGAAGGAAGATCCGACAACGCACCAAAAGAATTAGAAACAGCGATAGGAGACGGGTCAATAGTCCCGGTCACCCCCTGAGCGGGGCGACGCTGGGCCTCCCACTCCTGGGATACTGCCTCATCCCCGGTCCTATCACTGCACCCAGGCTGGGGCGAAGCCTGGGTAGAGGTTGAATTTAGGGGTTGAAATGTAGTGGTGGTGCCCGTCTGTGAAACGGAAGGCCCCTCCTTCGGTGGAGCGGTCTTCCTAGACGGGGCATCACTCAGATGCCCAACAAAAACAGAACTGTATTCCTGGAAGTTTGAAATGATATTCCCACCCAGACGCTTTCCGTAGCGTCGCCTAGCCCACGAGATGGCCAGTACAGAGCTCTGACCAAATTCCTTCGTGGTGAGTTTGGCTAGGTAAGGCACTAACTGACCTGCCAACTCATCAACCCTACTCCTCAAGTGGGTATGGCTGATTGACTTAATAGCGGAACCCCAATTCCGGGCTGCTTCGCGTAGATCTCGCCTCAACTGGGCCGTTGGCCCCTCTAATTTAATTTTACCCTCAAGGGTCGAGATCGTTTTCTGGATAGCTGGGGGGAGGGAACGGGAATCCTCCCAGCAGGAAGCCAAATACTGACACCGCAGAACACGGTTCAGCTTACGAGTGCAAATTTGGAAGGGAGTGAGAACAGGCGTGTCAGCCATTTTTAAGAGTCAATTTTCAAGAAGGGTATTTTAATTAGTCTATTTAGTAAACTCGGGCAATAGATAATTTAGTAGAACCACGCAAATGGAGCTGGAGAGAGAATTTTGTTCTAAAGGCCTGAGTAATTTCGCTTAGGATGGGATCGCTCTAAAACATTAATTTAGAAAAAGTCATATGCAACGATATCATACCGAATCAAAAGATTGGGTATGATATTTTTGCTATAACTTTAAGTAAAACGTACTCACGTTTTGCCTGCTCCACTCAAATGAGTCAGGATGGTCTGAATCAGAGATTGTAAAATGCTATAGTGACCGTTGATCCTGCAGCCTGTAAGCGTACTGTAAGCGGAAGGCAAATGGTATATAGCTCTGAAAAGTGCCGAAAAAATTCCAACACAAAAACACAGTAAGAACAGTAGATCAGGGGAGTCACTAACCTGCAGGTCTGTTTCTCCGCTCCCCGGAGGGCTGAAATAAAGTTTCTAAAAATAAGAGACTGAATTGACAGAATGCAAAAGGGAGGTGGGAACCTATAAATAAGTTCCCACTCCCTGTACAAAATCCTTCTACCGGTTTCAGACCTATTGGCCCTTCGTCAGGGAGGTATCTGAAAAAATACAAATTACCAACTGTTCAGGCCAAGAGCTCCGAAGTGACTGGCAAAGAGAATGTTTGTGTACACTGTACCCTTTACTTTTATACCCCAAGCCAGTCACGGTCACTGAGCGCATGGTCTGTGATCCCCTGGTCACAATCTGAAATAAACACAGAAAAGGCTGTAGTATTGAAAACAAGTGTGTAAAAAGGTTTAAATTGGTTTGGTATAATAGAATAAATAAAATTCAAACACTCGATGGGGAAGGAGATTTGATAAACTTTACATTAGAGTCATATCCCAGGTGCTTAAAAATAATTTTCCAGCGGCCCCAGAGCTTAGGAAGTCAGGCTGACTTTCCACTGGGCATTTTCACAGTGCCCCGACCCTTAAATCCCACAGGCTCATAGCCATTGTGTTTGAAATATTTACTCAACGAGAGAATATGTTTTAGAACTAGATATTATTGTCCTAAATTAGTGGGCAACAATATTCTGGTGTTAATACACTTGGTTTCAGTCCATTACCATCTCTGATTCTCATTTCAGAGGGGATTGAATAAATGAATTCAGGCTAGAAAAAACAGCCTTGAGTTTTGGAAGGTGTGTGTACACACACTGTGGCATTCAGAACCTTTCGTACACAGACCCCTAGGGGTCTGGGAGTGACTAAAATGAATTTAGTTCTGTTTAATTTTATAATTCGCAAATACAATCAGTAATCAACCTATAAAATACTGGTATATATTATATATTGATCAAATAATTATATGTAGGCATTATTTTGGTGAAATTCAATACAGAATTAACCAAAAGAACGTTTGAAAATAATATATTGAGGTGAATAAAACAGTGGTTCTGGTCTTCATGCTGTTCCCACGTGTGGCCTTGGCCCTCAGTTGTGGGCTTTTCCATGGAAAAAACTGTCTCTTCAGGGCATTTCTCCTCCATTCACCAGGTGGCACTCCATGACTTTGGCATATTGAATCAGCTGGACCAATATTTTGGAATAAAGAATAAGAGGCAAACAGGCCGTTAAGACTGTTGTTCCAATTCTTATAATTTTGTAAGGGGTATGCTGAGTAAAACACCAAAATTATAAGGCCCTAAAAAAATCCTACGAATTTATGGAGCCAAAAGAAAAATGTGAGTGGGGATTGTAATGTATTAATTGGTGACTTGAAATAAACCTATAAGGGGCCCAGTTAGAAGCCCGCAAAGGTAGTTGAAAATTCCAGTGGTCCAAGAAGTAACTTTTCTGAGAATTAGAAGGTCTAGGATGAAGGAATAAATAAATAATCACCAAAAATAAAAATAATATAAATATATTTTTGGTGGAATTTCTTTCTGGCTAAGAATATGCAGTCAGAAATACAACTGACTGGCTGGTCTAGTGGTTAGAGGCGTTGTCTCTCCCCACAGACCCCGGTTCAAACCCCTCTTGTACCATAAATTTTTCTCACCAAAATTAATCTAATAATGGTGTGAGAGGGTAGCTGATACCAGTAGAAGAATTAACAGGGTGAAATTCAACCGGCTGGCTGGTCTAGTGGTTAGAGGCGTTGTCTCTTCTCACAGACCCCAGTTCGAATCCCTCCAAGCCAGAATTTTTTCATTTAAAATTTAAAATCTAGGAAAGGATATCTCCTAAGAACATCAAAAATCAACCCAGAACAGGCATAGCCAACTGGGTAGTCCAGTGGTTAGAGGGCTGTGCCCCAGAACCAGGGATCCGGGTTCGAATTAGGGTTAGGGTTAGGGTTAGGGTTAGGGTTAGGGTTAGGGTTAGGCGTAGGATTAGGGGAAGCAGTGAACAGGGAAGGCAGGATAGACTCGTGAGAGTAAAGGATTGTCACTGAGTGGCTCCTTTGAATAACTCTCAGCGGAAATTGAATTTAGAGTTAGGTCTAAAAGGCAAACACTCCTCTAATTTAGAGGGTGTTTTAGAATTTAGTGGTGGTAGGTAGGTGATAAAAAGTCACCCGAAAGGGACTTAAGGTTTGTTAAGTAGGCCCGTACACGGGGAGTTTCCTTGGTCTCCCAACAGGTGTGCACATACTAAGCAATACTTAACCCAAAATTTCAGCAAAAAGTCCGAAAGAATTACCCCAAGGAAGAGTAAAAAAATGAGCGAAACCTGCCCCTAGGGGGGCCAGAGGTTTCTGAATATCCTACCTTTGATATTTCTCCGGTTAAAAAAATGGAGAAAAACCCTGTTCTACTTCCGATTAGGCACTGGCCGAGGGGACATGTAGCCCAATCGGAAGTGAAATAAACTACTCTGTGTTTGTCTCATCCATTAATTCAATGAGAAGAGACAAGGATCCAGGATCCTCTCCGTCTGAAGTAGGACCCTGGGTATATTCTGTCGAGCCGTTGTTTCTCGGGTTACCGGGCATGTTGTATGAGGCCTTGCCCAGTCTACTTCTAACAAGTAGATCGCGCAAGTTCTTGCCCCTTTTGTATGCTGTAACACAAGGTTGAAAAACGATGTTAGGGTGCTTGATTTTAATTTTGTTGAAAGTCCCCTTAGCTAAAGAGGCCGCTTTCTTAGCCGTTTCGGAGAACGGTATGACAAAAGGGATAACGCCGTTATTGGCAGGGGATGGAACCGTATTCATCCCAGTTGGTGTCATCGATCTTACCTTTATCTGCCATTTACGTTCTAGGTCAAGGCGTTTAACCTTGTCTACGTCTTTGTCAGAAGAAACTGGCAAAGTTTCAAGGAAATATACCTTTAGGTGTTCAATATGGCATTCACTGCCATTAAAATGAATTCCTACTGGGGTGGGTTTGTTCAAACGTACATTTGATAAATGTACGTTAATTCGATCTCTAAAACTCATCCCAGTTTCCCCAATGTAAATTTTATGGCATTTCTCGCATTGAATGCCATAAATACCGTTAGGGGAGTTGCAATCTTGTTGCGTTGAAAGTTTGAATTCAGTGTTCAAATTTCCAGGACCCCCTGGAAGGGTGGCTGATTGAACAACTATGTTGTTTTTACATAGTTTACATTTTGGTCCATTACATCTATTGGAGCACCCTAGCATCAAAGTCTGATCCGAACCTAAGACTTTGTTTTTGATCGTGCGTAGGAATCGATCGGAATAACCACGTGGTTTAAGCGCATAAAATAACCGTCGGCAAGCGTCATCTATGTCCCTTTGATTATTACAAATCCTCTGATATCTCAGAATTTGGGATTTGATAATCCCAGAAAAGGTGTGTGGAGGGTGGTAAGAATTTTTATGTAGCAATTCCAACGTATCTGTTGGTTTGAAGTACACTTTCGTGTCTAGTATGCCATCACTATTAAATCTGTTCCCTTTAAACACAGTGGTATCTAAGAAATTTATGGATTGTTTGTCCAATTCTGCTTTAACAGTGATTGATGGATGATATGTATTTAATAAATTTACAAACTCGTGGAAAGATTCCTCCGAGTGTTCCCAAATCATGAAAATATCATCCAGAAATCTCCTGTAGAATTTGGGTTTGAGGGGTGCCTTTTCCAAGACCTCCCTTTCCCAATCTGCCAAAAAGAGGTTGGCATAATTTGGTGCAAATTTTTTGCCCATGGCAGTACCCCACGTTTGTAGATACCATTTGCCATTGAATTCAAAATCATTGTACTCCAAATTAATTTTGAGTAAATCTAAAATTTGTTTGTCCGGCCTTTTAGGGTCCGGATATCTGTCAAAAGCTTTTGCTACAGATTGTATACCTGTGACATTGTCAATATTAGTATACAGACTGTCCACATCAATAGTGGCGATAAAAGCGTCAGGGTGAATTTTTGTTTTTTTTATTTCATCAAGGAAATGTGTGGTGTCTTTTAAAAAGGATGGATGACGTGTTGCCAACGGTGCCAAGAAGTGATCAATATACTCCGCTGAGGCGCAACTTTCGCTTCCGCAGTCGGAAATGATCGGTCTGCCTGGCGGTAGGCGACCCGGGGGGGGCCACTTGTTTTTTTCCTTATGAATTTTAGGGAGAAGATACATTCTCCTAGGTGTCGGATCAGACAGACAAGCGAGAAAGTCGAATTGGCCTTTGTCGATAAATTTTAGATCTTTCAGCTCTCGGAAAATTTCATTGATTTTCGTAATAGCCTGAGGAAAAACAGGCTGATCTAACGTTTTGTAATGGATTGGATGGTTGAGCTGGCGTTCAGTCTCAGATATATAGTCCTTTTTATCCATTACTACGATGGCTGCGCCCTTATCAGCTGGTTTAATAATGATGTCTTTGTTTTTAGCTAAATTTTTAAGGGCGATCCGTTCGTTTTTTGGCAGATTGCTCTTAGGAAGGGCATCTGGGATGTTTTTTATAGCAGAGTCTAAAGTTTTTAGCTCGCATTCTAGGAAAGGGTTGTTGGATGGAGGCATCCAAGTAGATTTTATCCTAAAATTGGGATCACGTGTTGCGCTGTTTCGACCGTGAAAAAAGAAATTTAGACGAAGACGGCGGGCAAGACCGTCAGTTGCTGATTGTAAGTCACCTCTATCTATAGTACGAGGAGTGGGGACGAACTTAATGCCCTTTTGCAAAACGCCAACGCTACCCTTATCCAGGTTTTTACTGGATAGGTTGATAATGCCGTTTGATTTAAAGGGGAAGGTGGCCGAGTTACGGTTAACTCTGGCGTCTTGCCCCGAATTTAGTTTAAATGAGCGATAAGGGAAAGGGAATGCTCAATGATTTTAAACGCCGATTCGCGGCTCCAATGGACTGGGTCCTGTCCATTCTGCTTAACCTGAGCATGATGCTTATTTAGGTAATGGGCCACCGGCCGATTCCCTAAAAACTTGCGTGCGTGCTCATTAAAGGCTTGAATTCCCTTTAGGAAAGTCAAATCTAGGGCTATCGTACCGTAAACGGGTTGAAAAAAGACCCGCTGGTCGGGGAAAGTAGACGACGCCTGCAACATGCATTCATGGAAACTTGCATTTCTCTTGGACCGAAGGGTCGTTTCACTCAGACAGTCATTCAGCCCAACAGAAATGATTACATCCTTAAGCTGGGGATACCTGGAAGCATCAAAACGTTCCAAAAGTTTGGTCAAATGCCAGCATTTGGCCCCAGGGAAGCTGTGTACCTCCACATCCTCCCTCGTAACTTTCGGAACCTTTGACAAATTTGAATCACCGAGAAAAACCATTGAGGTAGATGGTTTAAGAACCAGTTTCCAAGCCGCGATTTTACGTTCAGAGCTTAGATTACCGGCATGACGCGTAACGTCGGCAGGATACAAATTTTCACCTTTAAAGGACAAATTTAGGTCAGTCCTGCCAGCGGCTTTACTCCGTTGAGAAGGTTGAGAAAACATGCAAAAGTCCGCGGTGGAGTAAGTGCCGGGTCTCCGACCCTGGGTGCGCCTCATTATCCGTCTAGGTAATGTGGCACTGCCGGGGTCCGAGAGGCATCCTGGGTTGGCAGAGCCATTGCCCATAGATGCTGGGGGGGAGGATGAATGCTGCGAGTTCAACGATATCTCGTCCTCTGACTCTACAGGGGACTTAGAACGAGTGGTGTCCTCGCTCGTAACAGGGGGTGACCCAGCCATCGTTGGTTCAAGGACCAAACCCCCGGCTTCTACACTGGTCCCTGAGGAACTCCCCTCACTCGAGGAGTTCAACAGGCTCTCCCCACGCAGAGAGACCTCCCCAGCAGTGCCCTGGCTAGCCAGCATCTGAGTGTCGCCGACAACCACGTCCGGATCCCCAGTAGGAAGTGGATGAATACCATCCAACTCACCTGAGCGGGCCGGAGAGACCATGGTGGCTGTCTCACCAGCCTCCGTGGAATCCGAATCCGACCCCCCAGATGGATCTAACCTCCTCCTAGTGATTTTCCGTCCTGGTTGCGTATGTCTTTTTCGCTTCTGACTTTGGGGGGTAGAAGTAAATGTACAGTTTAGATTCCTAGAGTGGATTGGGGTCGAAGGAAGATCCGACAACGCACCAAAAGAATTTGAAACAGCGATAGGAGACGTGTCAACAGTCCCGGTCACCCCCTGAGCGGGGCGACGCTGGGCCTCCCACTCCTGGGATACTGCCTCATCCCCGATCCTATCACTGCACCCAGGCTGGGGCGAAGCCTGGGTAGAGGTTGAATTTAGGGGTTGAATTGTAGTGGTGGTGCCCGTCTGTGAAACGGAAGGCCCCTCCTTCGGTGGAGCGGTTAGGGTTAGGGTTAGGGTTAGGGTTAGGGTTAGGGTTAGGGTTAGGGTTAGGGTTAGGGTTAGGGTTAGGGTTAGGGTTAGGGTTAGGCGTAGGATTAGGGGAAGCAGTGAACAGGGAAGGCAGGATAGACTCGTGAGAGTAAAGGATTGTCACTGAGTGGCTCCTTTGAATAACTCTCAGCGGAAATTGAATTTAGAGTTAGGTCTAAAAGGCAAACACTCCTCTAATTTAGAGGGTGTTTTAGAATTTAGTGGTGGTAGGTAGGTGATAAAAAGTCACCCGAAAGGGACTTAAGGTTTGTTAAGTAGGCCCGTACACGGGGAGTTTCCTTGGTCTCCCAACAGGTGTGCACATACTAAGCAATACTTAACCCAAAATTTCAGCAAAAAGTCCGAAAGAATTACCCCAAGGAAGAGTAAAAAAATGAGCGAAACCTGCCCCTAGGGGGGCCAGAGGTTTCTGAATATCCTACCTTTGATATTTCTCCGGTTAAAAAAAATGGAGAAAAACCCTGTTCTACTTCCGATTAGGCACTGGCCGAGGGGACATGTAGCCCAATTGGAAGTGAAATAAACTACTCTGTGTTTGTCTCATCCATTAATTCAATGAGAAGAGACAAGGATCCAGGATCCTCTCCGTCTGAAGTAGGACCCTGGGTATATTCTGTCGAGCCGTTGTTTCTCGGGTTACCGGGCATGTTGTATGAGGCCTTGCCCAGTCTACTTCTAACAAGTAGATCGCGCAAGTTCTTGCCCCTTTTGTATGCTGTAACACAAGGTTGAAAAACGATGTTAGGGTGCTTGATTTTAATTTTGTTGAAAGTCCCCTTAGCTAAAGAGGCCGCTTTCTTAGCCGTTTCGGAGAACGGTATGACAAAAGGAATAACTCCGTTATTGGCAGGGGATGGAACCGTATTCATCCCAGTTGGTGTCATCGATCTTACCTTTATCTGCCATTTACGTTCTAGGTCAAGGCGTTTAACCTTGTCTACGTCTTTGTCAGAGGAAACTGGCAAAGTTTCAAGGAAATATACCTTTAGGTGTTCAATATGGCATTCACTGCCATTAAAATGAATTCCTACTGGGGTGGGTTTGTTCAAACGTACATTTGATAAATGTACGTTAATTCGATCTCTAAAACTCATCCCAGTTTCCCCAATGTAAATTTTATGGCATTTCTCGCATTGAATGCCATAAATACCGTTAGGGGAGTTGCAATCTTGTTGCGTTGAAAGTTTGAATTCAGTGTTCAAATTTCCAGGACCCCCTGGAAGGGTGGCTGATTGAACAACTATGTTGTTTTTACATAGTTTACATTTTGGTCCATTCAGGGTTAGGGTTAGGGTTAGGGTTAGGGTTAGGGTTAGGCGTAGGATTAGGGGAAGCAGTGAACAGGGAAGGCAGGATAGACTCGTGAGAGTAAAGGATTGTCACTGAGTGGCTCCTTTGAATAACTCTCAGCGGAAATTGAATTTAGAGTTAGGTCTAAAAGGCAAACACTCCTCTAATTTAGAGGGTGTTTTAGAATTTAGTGGTGGTAGGTAGGTGATAAAAAGTCACCCGAAAGGGACTTAAGGTTTGTTAAGTAGGCCCGTACACGGGGAGTTTCCTTGGTCTCCCAACAGGTGTGCACATACTAAGCAATACTTAACCCAAAATTTCAGCAAAAAGTCCGAAAGAATTACCCCAAGGAAGAGTAAAAAAATGAGCGAAACCTGCCCCTAGGGGGGCCAGAGGTTTCTGAATATCCTACCTTTGATATTTCTCCGGTTAAAAAAATGGAGAAAAACCCTGTTCTACTTCCGATTAGGCACTGGCCGAGGGGACATGTAGCCCAATTGGAAGTGAAATAAACTACTCTGTGTTTGTCTCATCCATTAATTCAATGAGAAGAGACAAGGATCCAGGATCCTCTCCGTCTGAAGTAGGACCCTGGGTATATTCTGTCGAGCCGTTGTTCCTTGGGTTACCGGGCATGTTGTATGAGGCCTTGCCCAGTCTACTTCTAACAAGTAGATCGCGCAAGTTCTTGCCCCTTTTGTATGCTGTAACACAAGGTTGAAAAACGATGTTAGGGTGCTTGATTTTAATTTTGTTGAAAGTCCCCTTAGCTAAAGAGGCCGCTTTCTTAGCCGTTTCGGAGAACGGTATGACAAAAGGGATAACGCCGTTATTGGCAGGGGATGGAACCGTATTCATCCCAGTTGGTGTCATCGATCTTACCTTTATCTGCCATTTACGTTCTAGGTCAAGGCGTTTAACCTTGTCTACGTCTTTGTCAGAGGAAACTGGCAAAGTTTCAAGGAAATATACCTTTAGGTGTTCAATATGGCATTCACTGCCATTAAAATGAATTCCTACTGGGGTGGGTTTGTTCAAACGTACATTTGATAAATGTACGTTAATTCGATCTCTAAAACTCATCCCAGTTTCCCCAATGTAAATTTTATGGCATTTCTCGCATTGAATGCCATAAATACCGTTAGGGGAGTTGCAATCTTGTTGCGTTGAAAGTTTGAATTCAGTGTTCAAATTTCCAGGACCCCCTGGAAGGGTGGCTGATTGAACAACTATGTTGTTTTTACATAGTTTACATTTTGGTCCATTACATCTATTGGAGCACCCTAGCATCAAAGTCTGATCCGAACCTAAGACTTTGTTTTTGATCGTGCGTAGGAATCGATCGGAATAACCACGTGGTTTAAGCGCATAAAATAACCGTCGGCAAGCGTCATCTATGTCCCTTTGATTATTACAAATCCTCTGATATCTCAGAATTTGGGATTTGATAATCCCAGAAAAGGTGTGTGGAGGGTGGTAAGAATTTTTATGTAGCAATTCCAACGTATCTGTTGGTTTGAAGTACACTTTCGTGTCTAGTATGCCATCACTATTAAATCTGTTCCCTTTAAACACAGTGGTATCTAAGAAATTTATGGATTGTTTGTCCAATTCTGCTTTAACAGTGATTGATGGATGATGTGTATTTAGTAAATTTACAAACTCGTGGAAAGATTCCTCCGAGTGTTCCCAAATCATGAAAATATCATCCAGAAATCTCCTGTAGAATTTGGGTTTAAGGGGTGCCTTTTCCAAGACCTCCCTTTCCCAATCTGCCAAAAAGAGGTTGGCATAATTTGGTGCAAATTTTTTGCCCATGGCAGTACCCCACGTTTGTAGATACCATTTGCCATTGAATTCAAAATCATTGTACTCCAAATTAATTTTGAGTAAATCTAAAATTTGTTTGTCCGGCCTTTTAGGGTCCGGATATCTGTCAAAAGCTTTTGCTACAGATTGTATACCTGTGACATTGTCAATATTAGTATACAGACTGTCCACATCAATAGTGGCGATAAAAGCGTCAGGGTGAATTTTTGTTTTTTTTATTTCATCAAGGAAATGTGTGGTGTCTTTTAAAAAGGATGGATGACGTGTTGCCAACGGTGCCAAGAAGTGATCAATATACTCCGCTGAGGCGCAACTTTCGCTTCCGCAGTCGGAAATGATCGGTCTGCCTGGCGGTAAGCGACCCGGGGGGGGCCACTTGTTTTTTTCCTTATGAATTTTAGGGAGAAGATACATTCTCCTAGGTGTCGGATCAGACGGACAAGCGAGAAAGTCGAATTGGCCTTTGTCGATAAATTTTAGATCTTTCAGCTCTCGGAAAATTTCATTGATTTTCGTAATAGCCTGAGGAAAAACAGGCTGATCTAACGTTTTGTAATGGATTGGATGGTTGAGCTGGCGTTCAGTCTCAGATATATAGTCCTTTTTATCCATTACTACGATGGCTGCGCCCTTATCAGCTGGTTTAATAATGATGTCTTTGTTTTTAGCCAAATTTTTAAGGGCGATCCGTTCGTTTTTCGGCAGATTGCTCTTAGGAAGGGCATCTGGGATGTTTTTTATAGCAGAGTCTAAAGTTTTTAGCTCGCATTCTAGGAAAGGGTTGTTGGATGGAGGCATCCAAGTAGATTTTATCCTAAAATTGGGATCACGTGTTGCGCTGTTTCGACCGTGAAAAAAGAAATTTAGACGAAGACGGCGGGCAAGACCGTCAGTTGCTGATTTTAAGTCACCTCTATCTATAGTACGAGGAGTGGGGACGAACTTAATGCCCTTCTGCAAAACGCCAACGCTACCCTTATCCAGGTTTTTACTGGATAGGTTGATAATGCCGTTTGATTTAAAGGGGAAGGTGGCCGAGTTACGGTTAACTCTGGCGTCTTGCCCCGAATTTAGTTTAAATGATGGATAAGGGAAAGGGAATGCTCAATGATTTTAAACGCCGATTCGCGGCTCCAATGGACTGGATCCTGTCCATTCTGCTTAACCTGAGCATGATGCTTATTTAGGTAATGGGCCACCGGCCGATTCCCTAAAAACTTGCGTGCGTGCTCATTAAAGGCTTGAATTCCCTTTAGGAAAGTCAAATCTAGGGCTATCGTACCGTAAACGGGTTGAAAAAAGACCCGCTGGTCGGGGAAAGTAGACGACGCCTGCAACATGCATTCTTGGAAACTTGCATTTCTCTTGGACCGAAGGGTCGTTTCACTCAGACAGTCATTCAGCCCAACAGAAATGATTACATCCTTAAGCTGGGGGTACCTGGAAGCATCAAAACGTTCCAAAAGTTTGGTCAAATGCCAGCATTTGGCCCCAGGGAAGCTGTGTACCTCCACATCCTCCCTCGTAACTTTCGGAACCTTTGACAAATTTGAATCACCGAGAAAAACCATTGAGGTAGATGGTTTAAGAACCAGTTTCCAAGCCGCGATTTTACGTTCAGAGCTTAGATTACCGGCATGACGCGTAACGTCGGCAGGATACAAATTTTCACCTTTAAAGGACAAATTTAGGTCAGTCCTGCCAGCGGCTTTACTCCGTTGAGAAGGTTGAGAAAACATGCAAAAGTCCGCGGTGGAGTAAGTGCCGGGTCTCCGACCCTGGGTGCGCCTCATTATCCGTCCAGGTAATGTGGCACTGCCGGGGTCCGAGAGGCATCCTGGGTTGGCAGAGCCATTGCCCATAGATGCTGGGGGGGAGGATGAATGCTGCGAGTTCAACGATATCTCGTCCCCTGACTCTACAGGGGACTTAGAACGAGTGGTGTCCTCGCTCGTAACAGGGGGTGACCCAGCCATCGTTGGTTCAAGGACCAAACCCCCGGCCTCTACACTGGTCCCTGAGGAACTCCCCTCACTCGAGGAGTTCAACAGGCTCTCCCCACGCAGAGAGACCTCCCCAGCAGTGCCCTGGCTAGCCAGCATCTGAGTGTCGCCGACAACCACGTCCGGATCCCCAGTAGGAAGTGGATGAATACCATCCAACTCACCTGAGCGGGCCGGAGAGACCATGGTGGCTGTCTCACCAGCCTCCGTGGAATCCGAATCCGACCCCCCAGATGGATCTAACCTCCTCCTAGTGATTTTCCGTCCTGGTTGCGTATGTCTTTTTCGCTTCTGACTTTGGGGGGTAGAAGTAAATGTACAGTTTAAATTCCTAGAGTGGATTGGGGTCGAAGGAAGATCCGACAACGCACCAAAAGAATTTGAAACAGCGATAGGAGACGTGTCAACAGTCCCGGTCACCCCCTGAGCGGGGCGACGCTGGGCCTCCCACTCCTGGGATACTGCCTCATCCCCGGTCCTATCACTGCACCCAGGCTGGGGCGAAGCCTGGGTAGAGGTTGAATTTAGGGGTTGAATTGTAGTGGTGGTGCCCGTCTGTGAAACGGAAGGCCCCTCCTTCGGTGGAGCGGTCTTCCTAGACGGGGCATCACTCAGATGCCCAACAAAAACAGAACTGTATTCCTGGAAGTTTGAAATGATATTCCCACCCAGACGCTTTCCGTAGCGTCGCCTAGCCCACGAGATGGCCAGTACAGAGCTCTGACCGAATTCTTTCGTGGTGAGTTTGGCTAGGTAAGGCACTAACTGACCTGCCAACTCATCAACCCTACTCCTCAAGTGGGTATGGCTGATTGACTTAATAGCGGAACCCCAATTCCGGGCCGCTTCGCGTAGATCTCGACTCAACTGGGCCGTTGGCCCCTCTAATTTAATTTTATCCTCAAGGGTCGAGATCGTTTTCTGAATAGCTGGGGGGAGGGAACGGGAATCCTCCCAGCAGGAAGCCAAATACTGACACCGCAGAACACGGTTCAGCTTACGAGTGCAAATTTGGAAGGGAGTGAGAACAGGCGTGTCAGCCATTTTTAAGAGTCAATTTTCAAGAAGGGTATTTTAATTTAGTCTATTTAGTAAAATCGGGCAATAGATAATTTAGTAGAACCACGCAAATGGAGCTGGAGAGAGAATTTTGTTCTAAAGGCCTAAGTAATTTGGCTTAGGATGGGATCGCTCTAAAACATTAATTTAGAAAAAGTCATATACAACGATATCATACCGAATCAAAAGATTGGGTATGATATTTTTGCTATAACTTTAAGTAAAACGTACTCACGTTTTGCCTGCTCCACTCAAATGAGTCAGGATGGTCTCAATCTGAGATTGTAAAATGCTATAGTGACCGTAGATCCTGCAGCCTGTAAGCGTACTTGCTCCTATGCAAGCGGAAGGCAAATGGTATATAGCTCTGAAAAGTGCCGAAAAAATTCCAACACAAAAACACAGTAAGAACAGTAGATCAGGGGAGTCACTAACCTGCAGGTCTGTTTCTCCGCTCCCCGGAGGGCTGAAATAAAGTTCCTAAAAATAAGAGAATGAATTGACAAAATGCAAAAGGGATGTGGGAACCTATAAATAAGTTCCCACTCCCTGTACAAAATCCTCCTACCGGTTTCAGACCTATTGGCCCTTCGTCAGGGAGGTATCTGAAAAAATACAAATTACCAACTGTTCAGGCCAAGAGCTCCGAAGTGACTGGCAAAGAGAATGTTTGTGTACACTGTACCCTTTACTTTTATACCCCAAGCCAGTCACGGTCACTGAGCGCATGGTCTGTGATCCCCAGGTCACAATCTGAAATAAACACAGAAAAGGCTGTAGTATTGAAAAAAAGTGTGTAAAAAAGTTTAAATTGGGTTGGTATAATAGAATAAATAAAATTCAAACACTTAATAGGGAAGGAGATTTGATAAAATGTACATTAGAGTCATATCCAAGGTGCTTAAAAATAATTTTCATTATTTTCCAGCGGCCCCAGAGCTTAGGAAGTCAGGCTGACTTTCCACTGGGCATTTTCACAGTGCCCCGACCCTTAAATCCCACAGGCTCATAGCCATTGTGTTTGAAATATCTACTCAACGAGAGAATATGTTTTAGAACTAGATATTATTGTCCTAATTTAGTGGGCAACAATATTCTGGTGTTAATACACTTGGTTTCAGTCCATTGCCCCTTCTGATTATCATTTCAGAGGGGATTGAATAAATGAATTCAGGCTAGAAAAAACAGCCTTGAGTTTTGGAAGGTGTGTGTACACACACTGTGGCATTCAGAACCTTTCGTACACAGACCCCTAGGGGTCTGGGAGTGACTAAAATGAATTTAGTTCTGTTTAATTTTATAATTCGGAAATACAATCAGTAATCAACTTATAAAATACTGGTATATATTATATATTGATCAAATAATTATATGTAGGCATTATTTTGGTGAAATTCAATACAGAATTAACCAAAAGAACGTTTGAAAATAATATATTGAGGTGAATAAAACAGTGGTTCTGGTCTTCATGCTGTTCCCACGTGCGGCCTTGACCCTCAGTTGTGGGCTTTTCCATGGAAAAAACTGTCTTTTCAGGGCATTGCTCCTCCATTCACCAGGTGGCACTCCATGACTTTGGCATATTGAATCAGCTGGACCAATATTTTGGAATAAAGAATAACAGGCAAACAGGCCGTTAAGACTGTTGTTCCAATTCTTATAATTTTGTAAGGGGTATGCTGAGTAAAACACCAAAATTACAAGGCCCTAAAAAAATCCTACGAATTTATAGAGCCAAAAGAAAAATGTGAGTGGGGATTGTAATGTATTAATTGGTGACTTGAAATAAACCTATAAGGGGCCCAGTTAGAAGCCCGCAGAGGTAGTTGAAAATTCCAGTGGTCCAAGAAGTAACTTTTCTGAGAATTAGAAGGTCTAGGATGAAGGAATAAATAAATAATCACCAAAAATAAAAATAATATAAATATATTTTTGGTGGAATTCCATCTGGCTAGGAATAAGCAGTCAGAAATACAACTGACTGGCTGGTCTAGTGGTTAGAGGCGTTGTCTCTCCCCACAGACCCCGGTTCAAACCCCTCTTGGACCATAAATTTTTCTCACCAAAATTAATTTAATAATGGTGTGAGAGGGTAGCTGATACCAGTAGAAGAATTAACAGGGTGAAATTCAACTGACTGGCTGGTCTAGTGGTTAGAGGCGTTGTCTCTTCTCACAGACCCCAGTTCGAATCCCTCCAAGCCAGAATTTTTTCATTTAAAATTTAAAATCTAGGAAAGGATATCTCCTAAGGACATCAAAAATCAACCCAGAACAGGCATAGCCAACTGGGTAGTCCAGTGGTTAGAGGGCTGTGCCCCAGAACCAGGGATCCGGGTTCGAATCCCTAAATTTTCAAATTTATTAATTAAAGTCAGAGATAAAATTTCCTATAGACTAGAAAAATTGGATAGGTGAATATCAGCTGTCCCCGTGGCTTGGTGGAATTCTCCAAGTCACATTCATGGCAGCACAGGGCACCCGGGTTCAAACCCCGTCCCTTCCCCGTGGTCCATAAAAAGAGTAGGTTCTGCCTACCTTACAGGGCTCCGCCCTCAGTAAAGCAGTATCTAAAAAATAGAGTCCTTCAGATTCAGCCAGTAATAGTCAAGTAGTGTTGGGTTCTCGGGTTCTGTAAAAGAGAAGAACAATCATTTTAGTACAAAGTATGTTACATGCCCTTTTAAAATTACAAGACTTAGATTCACATAGGGCAACTAAAGATAAAAAAGCAGGGCATCCCCCGCAGTTTTATTTAAGTGTGAGGGATACCCATGAACAATGATAAATTTACCTACCCAAAGTAAAAATAAGGCCTGCAATGCTGAATTCTAAGACGGAAGTCCAAGCAGGGTAGATTCGTGAGAGAACCCCTTCAGATTCTCCCCACTGAGCCGTCCTGCCCGAGCATCCGTCCAGTTGGTGTTTTCAATTTTGGAGATAGAGGTGACTTAATTATATTATAGGTGATAACCAAATAGTTCTGATCTTGGTTATAACCCTCGCTCCTACTTGATTCTCTTTGCTCGTTGTTATCACTTCTTGGCTTGTTTGTTGTTACAGTTGCTGATGTACGGTCGGCTATGTTCTGTAATGAGATGGAGTTAGGAAAACAAAACATAGCAAATGCGCAATTATAAAATAATATATATAGTTAGTTCATATGTAAAGGAAGGTTTCCTTATAGTGTAAAAAGTGATAGAGTAGTATATTTCACATAATTAATTTTCAGGCATCAATCCCACAAAGTTGATTATAGGTCTGGCTCTGGCTGGGTTAGGCGTAGGATTAGGGGAAGCAGTGAACAGGGAAGGCAGGATAGACTCGTGAGAGTAAAGGATTGTCACTGAGTGGCTCCTTTGAATAACTCTCAGCGGAAATTGAATTTAGAGTTAGGTCTAAAAGGCAAACACTCCTCTAATTTAGAGGGTGTTTTAGAATTTAGTGGTGGTAGGTAGGTGATAAAAAGTCACCCGAAAGGGACTTAAGGTTTGTTAAGTAGGCCCGTACACGGGGAGTTTCCTTGGTCTCCCAACAGGTGTGCACATACTAAGCAATACTTAACCCAAAATTTCAGCAAAAAGTCCGAAAGAATTACCCCAAGGAAGAGTAAAAAAATGAGCGAAACCTGCCCCTAGGGGGGCCAGAGGTTTCTGAATATCCTACCTTTGATATTTCTCCGGTTAAAAAAATGGAGAAAAACCCTGTTCTACTTCCGATTAGGCACTGGCCGAGGGGACATGTAGCCCAATTGGAAGTGAAATAAACTACTCTGTGTTTGTCTCATCCATTAATTCAATGAGAAGAGACAAGGATCCAGGATCCTCTCCGTCTGAAGTAGGACCCTGGGTATATTCTGTCGAGCCGTTGTTCCTTGGGTTACCGGGCATGTTGTATGAGGCCTTGCCCAGTCTACTTCTAACAAGTAGATCGCGCAAGTTCTTGCCCCTTTTGTATGCTGTAACACAAGGTTGAAAAACGATGTTAGGGTGCTTGATTTTAATTTTGTTGAAAGTCCCCTTAGCTAAAGAGGCCGCTTTCTTAGCCGTTTCGGAGAACGGTATGACAAAAGGGATAACGCCGTTATTGGCAGGGGATGGAACCGTATTCATCCCAGTTGGTGTCATCGATCTTACCTTTATCTGCCATTTACGTTCTAGGTCAAGGCGTTTAACCTTGTCTACGTCTTTGTCAGAGGAAACTGGCAAAGTTTCAAGGAAATATACCTTTAGGTGTTCAATATGGCATTCACTGCCATTAAAATGAATTCCTACTGGGGTGGGTTTGTTCAAACGTACATTTGATAAATGTACGTTAATTCGATCTCTAAAACTCATCCCAGTTTCCCCAATGTAAATTTTATGGCATTTCTCGCATTGAATGCCATAAATACCGTTAGGGGAGTTGCAATCTTGTTGCGTTGAAAGTTTGAATTCAGTGTTCAAATTTCCAGGACCCCCTGGAAGGGTGGCTGATTGAACAACTATGTTGTTTTTACATAGTTTACATTTTGGTCCATTACATCTATTGGAGCACCCTAGCATCAAAGTCTGATCCGAACCTAAGACTTTGTTTTTGATCGTGCGTAGGAATCGATCGGAATAACCACGTGGTTTAAGCGCATAAAATAACCGTCGGCAAGCGTCATCTATGTCCCTTTGATTATTACAAATCCTCTGATATCTCAGAATTTGGGATTTGATAATCCCAGAAAAGGTGTGTGGAGGGTGGTAAGAATTTTTATGTAGCAATTCCAACGTATCTGTTGGTTTGAAGTACACTTTCGTGTCTAGTATGCCATCACTATTAAATCTGTTCCCTTTAAACACAGTGGTATCTAAGAAATTTATGGATTGTTTGTCCAATTCTGCTTTAACAGTGATTGATGGATGATGTGTATTTAGTAAATTTACAAACTCGTGGAAAGATTCCTCCGAGTGTTCCCAAATCATGAAAATATCATCCAGAAATCTCCTGTAGAATTTGGGTTTAAGGGGTGCCTTTTCCAAGACCTCCCTTTCCCAATCTGCCAAAAAGAGGTTGGCATAATTTGGTGCAAATTTTTTGCCCATGGCAGTACCCCACGTTTGTAGATACCATTTGCCATTGAATTCAAAATCATTGTACTCCAAATTAATTTTGAGTAAATCTAAAATTTGTTTGTCCGGCCTTTTAGGGTCCGGATATCTGTCAAAAGCTTTTGCTACAGATTGTATACCTGTGACATTGTCAATATTAGTATACAGACTGTCCACATCAATAGTGGCGATAAAAGCGTCAGGGTGAATTTTTGTTTTTTTTATTTCATCAAGGAAATGTGTGGTGTCTTTTAAAAAGGATGGATGACGTGTTGCCAACGGTGCCAAGAAGTGATCAATATACTCCGCTGAGGCGCAACTTTCGCTTCCGCAGTCGGAAATGATCGGTCTGCCTGGCGGTAAGCGACCCGGGGGGGGCCACTTGTTTTTTTCCTTATGAATTTTAGGGAGAAGATACATTCTCCTAGGTGTCGGATCAGACGGACAAGCGAGAAAGTCGAATTGGCCTTTGTCGATAAATTTTAGATCTTTCAGCTCTCGGAAAATTTCATTGATTTTCGTAATAGCCTGAGGAAAAACAGGCTGATCTAACGTTTTGTAATGGATTGGATGGTTGAGCTGGCGTTCAGTCTCAGATATATAGTCCTTTTTATCCATTACTACGATGGCTGCGCCCTTATCAGCTGGTTTAATAATGATGTCTTTGTTTTTAGCCAAATTTTTAAGGGCGATCCGTTCGTTTTTCGGCAGATTGCTCTTAGGAAGGGCATCTGGGATGTTTTTTATAGCAGAGTCTAAAGTTTTTAGCTCGCATTCTAGGAAAGGGTTGTTGGATGGAGGCATCCAAGTAGATTTTATCCTAAAATTGGGATCACGTGTTGCGCTGTTTCGACCGTGAAAAAAGAAATTTAGACGAAGACGGCGGGCAAGACCGTCAGTTGCTGATTTTAAGTCACCTCTATCTATAGTACGAGGAGTGGGGACGAACTTAATGCCCTTCTGCAAAACGCCAACGCTACCCTTATCCAGGTTTTTACTGGATAGGTTGATAATGCCGTTTGATTTAAAGGGGAAGGTGGCCGAGTTACGGTTAACTCTGGCGTCTTGCCCCGAATTTAGTTTAAATGATGGATAAGGGAAAGGGAATGCTCAATGATTTTAAACGCCGATTCGCGGCTCCAATGGACTGGATCCTGTCCATTCTGCTTAACCTGAGCATGATGCTTATTTAGGTAATGGGCCACCGGCCGATTCCCTAAAAACTTGCGTGCGTGCTCATTAAAGGCTTGAATTCCCTTTAGGAAAGTCAAATCTAGGGCTATCGTACCGTAAACGGGTTGAAAAAAGACCCGCTGGTCGGGGAAAGTAGACGACGCCTGCAACATGCATTCTTGGAAACTTGCATTTCTCTTGGACCGAAGGGTCGTTTCACTCAGACAGTCATTCAGCCCAACAGAAATGATTACATCCTTAAGCTGGGGGTACCTGGAAGCATCAAAACGTTCCAAAAGTTTGGTCAAATGCCAGCATTTGGCCCCAGGGAAGCTGTGTACCTCCACATCCTCCCTCGTAACTTTCGGAACCTTTGACAAATTTGAATCACCGAGAAAAACCATTGAGGTAGATGGTTTAAGAACCAGTTTCCAAGCCGCGATTTTACGTTCAGAGCTTAGATTACCGGCATGACGCGTAACGTCGGCAGGATACAAATTTTCACCTTTAAAGGACAAATTTAGGTCAGTCCTGCCAGCGGCTTTACTCCGTTGAGAAGGTTGAGAAAACATGCAAAAGTCCGCGGTGGAGTAAGTGCCGGGTCTCCGACCCTGGGTGCGCCTCATTATCCGTCTAGGTAATGTGGCACTGCCGGGGTCCGAGAGGCATCCTGGGTTGGCAGAGCCATTGCCCATAGATGCTGGGGGGGAGGATGAATGCTGCGAGTTCAACGATATCTCGTCCCCTGACTCTACAGGGGACTTAGAACGAGTGGTGTCCTCGCTCGTAACAGGGGGTGACCCAGCCATCGTTGGTTCAAGGACCAAACCCCCGGCCTCTACACTGGTCCCTGAGGAACTCCCCTCACTCGAGGAGTTCAACAGGCTCTCCCCACGCAGAGAGACCTCCCCAGCAGTGCCCTGGCTAGCCAGCATCTGAGTGTCGCCGACAACCACGTCCGGATCCCCAGTAGGAAGTGGATGAATACCATCCAACTCACCTGAGCGGGCCGGAGAGACCATGGTGGCTGTCTCACCAGCCTCCGTGGAATCCGAATCCGACCCCCCAGATGGATCTAACCTCCTCCTAGTGATTTTCCGTCCTGGTTGCGTATGTCTTTTTCGCTTCTGACTTTGGGGGGTAGAAGTAAATGTACAGTTTAAATTCCTAGAGTGGATTGGGGTCGAAGGAAGATCCGACAACGCACCAAAAGAATTTGAAACAGCGATAGGAGACGTGTCAACAGTCCCGGTCACCCCCTGAGCGGGGCGACGCTGGGCCTCCCACTCCTGGGATACTGCCTCATCCCCGGTCCTATCACTGCACCCAGGCTGGGGCGAAGCCTGGGTAGAGGTTGAATTTAGGGGTTGAATTGTAGTGGTGGTGCCCGTCTGTGAAACGGAAGGCCCCTCCTTCGGTGGAGCGGTCTTCCTAGACGGGGCATCACTCAGATGCCCAACAAAAACAGAACTGTATTCCTGGAAGTTTGAAATGATATTCCCACCCAGACGCTTTCCGTAGCGTCGCCTAGCCCACGAGATGGCCAGTACAGAGCTCTGACCGAATTCTTTCGTGGTGAGTTTGGCTAGGTAAGGCACTAACTGACCTGCCAACTCATCAACCCTACTCCTCAAGTGGGTATGGCTGATTGACTTAATAGCGGAACCCCAATTCCGGGCCGCTTCGCGTAGATCTCGACTCAACTGGGCCGTTGGCCCCTCTAATTTAATTTTATCCTCAAGGGTCGAGATCGTTTTCTGAATAGCTGGGGGGAGGGAACGGGAATCCTCCCAGCAGGAAGCCAAATACTGACACCGCAGAACACGGTTCAGCTTACGAGTGCAAATTTGGAAGGGAGTGAGAACAGGCGTGTCAGCCATTTTTAAGAGTCAATTTTCAAGAAGGGTATTTTAATTTAGTCTATTTAGTAAAATCGGGCAATAGATAATTTAGTAGAACCACGCAAATGGAGCTGGAGAGAGAATTTTGTTCTAAAGGCCTAAGTAATTTGGCTTAGGATGGGATCGCTCTAAAACATTAATTTAGAAAAAGTCATATACAACGATATCATACCGAATCAAAAGATTGGGTATGATATTTTTGCTATAACTTTAAGTAAAACGTACTCACGTTTTGCCTGCTCCACTCAAATGAGTCAGGATGGTCTCAATCTGAGATTGTAAAATGCTATAGTGACCGTAGATCCTGCAGCCTGTAAGCGTACTTGCTCCTATGCAAGCGGAAGGCAAATGGTATATAGCTCTGAAAAGTGCCGAAAAAATTCCAACACAAAAACACAGTAAGAACAGTAGATCAGGGGAGTCACTAACCTGCAGGTCTGTTTCTCCGCTCCCCGGAGGGCTGAAATAAAGTTCCTAAAAATAAGAGAATGAATTGACAAAATGCAAAAGGGATGTGGGAACCTATAAATAAGTTCCCACTCCCTGTACAAAATCCTCCTACCGGTTTCAGACCTATTGGCCCTTCGTCAGGGAGGTATCTGAAAAAATACAAATTACCAACTGTTCAGGCCAAGAGCTCCGAAGTGACTGGCAAAGAGAATGTTTGTGTACACTGTACCCTTTACTTTTATACCCCAAGCCAGTCACGGTCACTGAGCGCATGGTCTGTGATCCCCAGGTCACAATCTGAAATAAACACAGAAAAGGCTGTAGTATTGAAAAAAAGTGTGTAAAAAAGTTTAAATTGGGTTGGTATAATAGAATAAATAAAATTCAAACACTTAATAGGGAAGGAGATTTGATAAAATGTACATTAGAGTCATATCCAAGGTGCTTAAAAATAATTTTCATTATTTTCCAGCGGCCCCAGAGCTTAGGAAGTCAGGCTGACTTTCCACTGGGCATTTTCACAGTGCCCCGACCCTTAAATCCCACAGGCTCATAGCCATTGTGTTTGAAATATCTACTCAACGAGAGAATATGTTTTAGAACTAGATATTATTGTCCTAATTTAGTGGGCAACAATATTCTGGTGTTAATACACTTGGTTTCAGTCCATTGCCCCTTCTGATTATCATTTCAGAGGGGATTGAATAAATGAATTCAGGCTAGAAAAAACAGCCTTGAGTTTTGGAAGGTGTGTGTACACACACTGTGGCATTCAGAACCTTTCGTACACAGACCCCTAGGGGTCTGGGAGTGACTAAAATGAATTTAGTTCTGTTTAATTTTATAATTCGGAAATACAATCAGTAATCAACTTATAAAATACTGGTATATATTATATATTGATCAAATAATTATATGTAGGCATTATTTTGGTGAAATTCAATACAGAATTAACCAAAAGAACGTTTGAAAATAATATATTGAGGTGAATAAAACAGTGGTTCTGGTCTTCATGCTGTTCCCACGTGCGGCCTTGACCCTCAGTTGTGGGCTTTTCCATGGAAAAAACTGTCTTTTCAGGGCATTGCTCCTCCATTCACCAGGTGGCACTCCATGACTTTGGCATATTGAATCAGCTGGACCAATATTTTGGAATAAAGAATAACAGGCAAACAGGCCGTTAAGACTGTTGTTCCAATTCTTATAATTTTGTAAGGGGTATGCTGAGTAAAACACCAAAATTACAAGGCCCTAAAAAAATCCTACGAATTTATAGAGCCAAAAGAAAAATGTGAGTGGGGATTGTAATGTATTAATTGGTGACTTGAAATAAACCTATAAGGGGCCCAGTTAGAAGCCCGCAGAGGTAGTTGAAAATTCCAGTGGTCCAAGAAGTAACTTTTCTGAGAATTAGAAGGTCTAGGATGAAGGAATAAATAAATAATCACCAAAAATAAAAATAATATAAATATATTTTTGGTGGAATTCCATCTGGCTAGGAATAAGCAGTCAGAAATACAACTGACTGGCTGGTCTAGTGGTTAGAGGCGTTGTCTCTCCCCACAGACCCCGGTTCAAACCCCTCTTGGACCATAAATTTTTCTCACCAAAATTAATTTAATAATGGTGTGAGAGGGTAGCTGATACCAGTAGAAGAATTAACAGGGTGAAATTCAACTGACTGGCTGGTCTAGTGGTTAGAGGCGTTGTCTCTTCTCACAGACCCCAGTTCGAATCCCTCCAAGCCAGAATTTTTTCATTTAAAATTTAAAATCTAGGAAAGGATATCTCCTAAGGACATCAAAAATCAACCCAGAACAGGCATAGCCAACTGGGTAGTCCAGTGGTTAGAGGGCTGTGCCCCAGAACCAGGGATCCGGGTTCGAATCCCTAAATTTTCAAATTTATTAATTAAAGTCAGAGATAAAATTTCCTATAGACTAGAAAAATTGGATAGGTGAATATCAGCTGTCCCCGTGGCTTGGTGGAATTCTCCAAGTCACATTCATGGCAGCACAGGGCACCCGGGTTCAAACCCCGTCCCTTCCCCGTGGTCCATAAAAAGAGTAGGTTCTGCCTACCTTACAGGGCTCCGCCCTCAGTAAAGCAGTATCTAAAAAATAGAGTCCTTCAGATTCAGCCAGTAATAGTCAAGTAGTGTTGGGTTCTCGGGTTCTGTAAAAGAGAAGAACAATCATTTTAGTACAAAGTATGTTACATGCCCTTTTAAAATTACAAGACTTAGATTCACATAGGGCAACTAAAGATAAAAAAGCAGGGCATCCCCCGCAGTTTTATTTAAGTGTGAGGGATACCCATGAACAATGATAAATTTACCTACCCAAAGTAAAAATAAGGCCTGCAATGCTGAATTCTAAGACGGAAGTCCAAGCAGGGTAGATTCGTGGGAGAACCCCTTCAGATTCTCCCCACTGAGCCGTCCTGCCCGAGCATCCGTCCAGTTGGTGTTTTCAATTTTGGAGATAGAGGTGACTTAATTATATTATAGGTGATAACCAAATAGTTCTGATCTTGGTTATAACCCTCGCTCCTACTTGATTCTCTTTGCTCGTTGTTATCACTTCTTGGCTTGTTTGTTGTTACAGTTGCTGATGTACGGTCGGCTATGTTCTGTAATGAGATGGAGTTAGGAAAACAAAACATAGCAAATGCGCAATTATAAAATAATATATATAGTTAGTTCATATGTAAAGGAAGGTTTCCTTATAGTGTAAAAAGTGATAGAGTAGTATATTTCACATAATTAATTTTCAGGCATCAATCCCACAAAGTTGATTATAGGTCTGGCTCTGGCTGGGTTAGGCGTAGGATTAGGGGAAGCAGTGAACAGGGAAGGCAGGATAGACTCGTGAGAGTAAAGGATTGTCACTGAGTGGCTCCTTTGAATAACTCTCAGCGGAAATTGAATTTAGAGTTAGGTCTAAAAGGCAAACACTCCTCTAATTTAGAGGGTGTTTTAGAATTTAGTGGTGGTAGGTAGGTGATAAAAAGTCACCCGAAAGGGACTTAAGGTTTGTTAAGTAGGCCCGTACACGGGGAGTTTCCTTGGTCTCCCAACAGGTGTGCACATACTAAGCAATACTTAACCCAAAATTTCAGCAAAAAGTCCGAAAGAATTACCCCAAGGAAGAGTAAAAAAATGAGCGAAACCTGCCCCTAGGGGGGCCAGAGGTTTCTGAATATCCTACCTTTGATATTTCTCCGGTTAAAAAAATGGAGAAAAACCCTGTTCTACTTCCGATTAGGCACTGGCCGAGGGGACATGTAGCCCAATTGGAAGTGAAATAAACTACTCTGTGTTTGTCTCATCCATTAATTCAATGAGAAGAGACAAGGATCCAGGATCCTCTCCGTCTGAAGTAGGACCCTGGGTATATTCTGTCGAGCCGTTGTTCCTTGGGTTACCGGGCATGTTGTATGAGGCCTTGCCCAGTCTACTTCTAACAAGTAGATCGCGCAAGTTCTTGCCCCTTTTGTATGCTGTAACACAAGGTTGAAAAACGATGTTAGGGTGCTTGATTTTAATTTTGTTGAAAGTCCCCTTAGCTAAAGAGGCCGCTTTCTTAGCCGTTTCGGAGAACGGTATGACAAAAGGGATAACGCCGTTATTGGCAGGGGATGGAACCGTATTCATCCCAGTTGGTGTCATCGATCTTACCTTTATCTGCCATTTACGTTCTAGGTCAAGGCGTTTAACCTTGTCTACGTCTTTGTCAGAGGAAACTGGCAAAGTTTCAAGGAAATATACCTTTAGGTGTTCAATATGGCATTCACTGCCATTAAAATGAATTCCTACTGGGGTGGGTTTGTTCAAACGTACATTTGATAAATGTACGTTAATTCGATCTCTAAAACTCATCCCAGTTTCCCCAATGTAAATTTTATGGCATTTCTCGCATTGAATGCCATAAATACCGTTAGGGGAGTTGCAATCTTGTTGCGTTGAAAGTTTGAATTCAGTGTTCAAATTTCCAGGACCCCCTGGAAGGGTGGCTGATTGAACAACTATGTTGTTTTTACATAGTTTACATTTTGGTCCATTACATCTATTGGAGCACCCTAGCATCAAAGTCTGATCCGAACCTAAGACTTTGTTTTTGATCGTGCGTAGGAATCGATCGGAATAACCACGTGGTTTAAGCGCATAAAATAACCGTCGGCAAGCGTCATCTATGTCCCTTTGATTATTACAAATCCTCTGATATCTCAGAATTTGGGATTTGATAATCCCAGAAAAGGTGTGTGGAGGGTGGTAAGAATTTTTATGTAGCAATTCCAACGTATCTGTTGGTTTGAAGTACACTTTCGTGTCTAGTATGCCATCACTATTAAATCTGTTCCCTTTAAACACAGTGGTATCTAAGAAATTTATGGATTGTTTGTCCAATTCTGCTTTAACAGTGATTGATGGATGATGTGTATTTAGTAAATTTACAAACTCGTGGAAAGATTCCTCCGAGTGTTCCCAAATCATGAAAATATCATCCAGAAATCTCCTGTAGAATTTGGGTTTAAGGGGTGCCTTTTCCAAGACCTCCCTTTCCCAATCTGCCAAAAAGAGGTTGGCATAATTTGGTGCAAATTTTTTGCCCATGGCAGTACCCCACGTTTGTAGATACCATTTGCCATTGAATTCAAAATCATTGTACTCCAAATTAATTTTGAGTAAATCTAAAATTTGTTTGTCCGGCCTTTTAGGGTCCGGATATCTGTCAAAAGCTTTTGCTACAGATTGTATACCTGTGACATTGTCAATATTAGTATACAGACTGTCCACATCAATAGTGGCGATAAAAGCGTCAGGGTGAATTTTTGTTTTTTTTATTTCATCAAGGAAATGTGTGGTGTCTTTTAAAAAGGATGGATGACGTGTTGCCAACGGTGCCAAGAAGTGATCAATATACTCCGCTGAGGCGCAACTTTCGCTTCCGCAGTCGGAAATGATCGGTCTGCCTGGCGGTAAGCGACCCGGGGGGGCCACTTGTTTTTTTCCTTATGAATTTTAGGGAGAAGATACATTCTCCTAGGTGTCGGATCAGACGGACAAGCGAGAAAGTCGAATTGGCCTTTGTCGATAAATTTTAGATCTTTCAGCTCTCGGAAAATTTCATTGATTTTCGTAATAGCCTGAGGAAAAACAGGCTGATCTAACGTTTTGTAATGGATTGGATGGTTGAGCTGGCGTTCAGTCTCAGATATATAGTCCTTTTTATCCATTACTACGATGGCTGCGCCCTTATCAGCTGGTTTAATAATGATGTCTTTGTTTTTAGCCAAATTTTTAAGGGCGATCCGTTCGTTTTTCGGCAGATTGCTCTTAGGAAGGGCATCTGGGATGTTTTTTATAGCAGAGTCTAAAGTTTTTAGCTCGCATTCTAGGAAAGGGTTGTTGGATGGAGGCATCCAAGTAGATTTTATCCTAAAATTGGGATCACGTGTTGCGCTGTTTCGACCGTGAAAAAAGAAATTTAGACGAAGACGGCGGGCAAGACCGTCAGTTGCTGATTTTAAGTCACCTCTATCTATAGTACGAGGAGTGGGGACGAACTTAATGCCCTTCTGCAAAACGCCAACGCTACCCTTATCCAGGTTTTTACTGGATAGGTTGATAATGCCGTTTGATTTAAAGGGGAAGGTGGCCGAGTTACGGTTAACTCTGGCGTCTTGCCCCGAATTTAGTTAGGGTTAGGGTTAGGGTTAGGGTTAGGGTTAGGGTTAGGGTTAGGGTTAGGGTTAGGGTTAGGGTTAGGGTTAGGGTTAGGGTTAGGGTTAGGGTTAGGGTTAGGGTTAGGGTTAGGGTTAGGGTTAGGGTTAGGGTTAGGGTTAGGGTTAGGGTTAGGGTTAGGGTTAGGCGTAGGATTAGGGGAGGCAGTGAACAGGGAAGGCAGGATAGACTCGTGAGAGTAAAGGATTGTCACTGAGTGGCTCCTTTGAATAACTCTCAGCGGAAATTGAATTTAGAGTTAGGTCTAAAAGGCAAACACTCCTCTAATTTAGAGGGTGTTTTGGAATTTAGTGGTGGTAGGTAGGTGATAAAAAAGTCACCCGAAAGGGACTTAAGGTTTGTTAAGTAGGCCCGTACACGGGGAGTTTCCTTGGTCTCCCAACAGGTGTGCACATACTAAGCAATACTTAACCCAAAATTTCAGCAAAAAGTCCGAAAGAATTACCCCAAGGAAGAGTAAAAAAATGAGCGAAACCTGCCCCTAGGGGGGCCAGAGGTTTCTGAATATCCTACCTTTGATATTTCTCCGGTTAAAAAAATGGAGAAAAACCCTGTTCTACTTCCGATTAGGCACTGGCCGAGGGGACATGTAGCCCAATTGGAAGTGAAATAAACTACTCTGTGTTTGTCTCATCCATTAATTCAATGAGAAGAGACAAGGATCCAGGATCCTCTCCGTCTGAAGTAGGACCCTGGGTATATTCTGTCGAGCCGTTGTTTCTCGGGTTACAGGGCATGTTGTATGAGGCCTTGCCCAGTCTACTTCTAACAAGTAGATCGCGCAAGTTCTTGCCCCTTTTGTATGCTGTAACACAAGGTTGAAAAACGATGTTAGGGTGCTTGATTTTAATTTTGTTGAAAGTCCCCTTAGCTAAAGAGGCCGCTTTCTTAGCCGTTTCGGAGAACGGTATGACGAAAGGGATAACGCCGTTATTGGCAGGGGATGGAACCGTATTCATCCCAGTTGGTGTCATCGATCTTACCTTTATCTGCCATTTACGTTCTAGGTCAAGGCGTTTAACCTTGTCTACGTCTTTGTCAGAGGAAACTGGCAAAGTTTCAAGGAAATATACCTTTAGGTGTTCAATATGGCATTCACTGCCATTAAAATGAATTCCTACTGGGGTGGGTTTGTTCAAACGTACATTTGATAAATGTACGTTAATTCGATCTCTAAAACTCATCCCAGTTTCCCCAATGTAAATTTTATGGCATTTCTCGCATTGAATGCCATAAATACCGTTAGGGGAGTTGCAATCTTGTTGCGTTGAAAGTTTGAATTCAGTGTTCAAATTTCCAGGACCCCCTGGAAGGGTGGCTGATTGAACAACTATGTTGTTTTTACATAGTTTACATTTTGGTCCATTACATCTATTGGAGCACCCTAGCATCAAAGTCTGATCCGAACCTAAGACTTTGTTTTTGATCGTGCGTAGAAATCGATCGGAATAACCACGTGGTTTAAGCGCATAAAATAACCGTCGGCAAGCGTCATCTATGTCCCTTTGATTATTACAAATCCTCTGATATCTCAGAATTTGGGATTTGATGATCCCAGAAAAGGTGTGTGGAGGGTGGTAAGAATTTTTATGTAGCAATTCCAACGTATCTGTTGGTTTGAAGTACACTTTCGTGTCTAGTATGCCATCACTATTAAATCTGTTCCCTTTAAACACAGTGGTATCTAAGAAATTTATGGATTGTTTGTCCAATTCCGCTTTAACAGTGATTGATGGATGATGTGTATTTAATAAATTTACAAACTCGTGGAAAGATTCCTCCGAGTGTTCCCAAATCATGAAAATATCATCCAAAAATCTCCTGTAGAATTTGGGTTTAAGGGGTGCCTTTTCCAAGACCTCCCTTTCCCAATCTGCCAAAAAGAGGTTGGCATAATTTGGTGCAAATTTTTTGCCCATGGCAGTACCCCACGTTTGTAGATACCATTTGCCATTGAATTCAAAATCATTGTACTCCAAATTAATTTTGAGTAAATCTAAAATTTGTTTGTCCGGCCTTTTAGGGTCCGGATATCTGTCAAAAGCTTTTGCTACAGATTGTATACCTGTGACATTGTCAATATTGGTATACAGACTGTCCACATCAATAGTGGCGATAAAAGCGTCAGGGTGAATTTTTGTTTTTTTTATTTCATCAAGGAAATGTGTGGTGTCTTTTAAAAAGGATGGATGACGTGTTGCCAACGGTGCCAAGAAGTGATCAATATACTCCGCTGAGGCGCAACTTTCGCTTCCGCAGTCGGAAATGATCGGTCTGCCTGGCGGTAAGCGACCCGGGGGGGGCCACTTGTTTTTTTCCTTATGAATTTTAGGGAGAAGATACATTCTCCTAGGTGTCGGATCAGACAGACAAGCGAGAAAGTCGAATTGGCCTTTGTCGATAAATTTTAGATCTTTCAGCTCTCGGAAAATTTCATTGATTTTCGTAATAGCCTGAGGAAAAACAGGCTGATCTAACGTTTTGTAATGGATTGGATGGTTGAGCTGGCGTTCAGTCTCAGATATATAGTCCTTTTTATCCATTACTACGATGGCTGCGCCCTTATCAGCTGGTTTAATAATGATGTCTTTGTTTTTAGCTAAATTTTTAAGGGCGATCCGTTCGTTTTTCGGCAGATTGCTCTTAGGAAGGGCATCTGGGATGTTTTTTATAGCAGAGTCTAAAGTTTTTAACTCGCATTCTAGGAAAGGGTTGTTGGATGGAGGCATCCAAGTAGATTTTATCCTAAAATTGGGATCACGTGTTGCGCTGTTTCGACCGTGAAAAAAGAAATTTAGACGAAGACGGCGGGCAAGACCGTCAGTTGCTGATTGTAAGTCACCTCTATCTATAGTACGAGGAGTGGGGACGAACTTAATGCCCTTTTGCAAAACGCCAACGCTACCCTTATCCAGGTTTTTACTGGATAGGTTGATAATGCCGTTTGATTTAAAGGGGAAGGTGGCCGAGTTACGGTTAACTCTGGCGTCTTGCCCCGAATTTAGTTTAAATGAGCGATAAGGGAAAGGGAATGCTCAATGATTTTAAACGCCGATTCGCGGCTCCAATGGACTGGATCCTGTCCATTCTGCTTAACCTGAGCATGATGCTTATTTAGGTAATGGGCCACCGGCCGATTCCCTAAAAACTTGCGTGCGTGCTCATTAAAGGCTTGAATTCCCTTTAGGAAAGTCAAATCTAGGGCTATCGTACCGTACACGGGTTGAAAAAAGACCCGCTGGTCGGGGAAAGTAGACGACGCCTGCAACATGCATTCTTGGAAACTAGCATTTCTCTTGGACCGAAGGGTCGTTTCACTCAGACAGTCATTCAGCCCAACAGAAATGATTACATCCTTAAGCTGGGGATACCTGGAAGCATCAAAACGTTCCAAAAGTTTGGTCAAATGCCAGCATTTGGCCCCAGGGAAGCTGTGTACCTCCACATCCTCCCTCGTAACTTTCGGAACTTTTGACAAATTTGAATCACCGAGAAAAACCATTGAGGTAGATGGTTTAAGAACCAGTTTCCAAGCCGCAATTTTACGTTCAGAGCTTAGATTACTGGCATGACGCGTAACGTCGGCAGGATACAAATTTTCACCTTTAAAGGACAAATTTAGGTCAGTCCTGCCAGCGGCTCTACTCCGTTGAGAAGGTTGAGAAAACATGCAAAAGTCCGCGGTGGAGTAAGTGCCGGGTCTCCGACCCTGGGTGCGCCTCATTATCCGTCTAGGTAATGTGGCACTGCCGGGGTCCGAGAGGCATCCTGGGTTGGCAGAGCCATTGCCCATAGATGCTGGGGGGGAGGATGAATGCTGCGAGTTCAACGATATCTCGTCCTCTGACTCTACAGGGGACTTAGAACGAGTGGTGTCCTCGCTCGTAACAGGGGGTGACCCAGCCATCGTTGGTTCAAGGACCAAACCCCCGGCCTCTACACTGGTCCCTGAGGAACTCCCCTCACTCGAGGAGTTCAACAGGCTCTCCCCACGCAGAGAGACCTCCCCAGCAGTGCCCTGGCTAGCCAGCATCTGAGTGTCGCCGACAACCACGTCCGGATCCCCAGTAGGAAGTGGATGAATACCATCCAACTCACCTGAGCGGGCCGGAGAGACCATGGTGGCTGTCTCACCAGCCTCCGTGGAATCCGAATCCGACCCCCCAGATGGATCTAACCTCCTCCTAGTGATTTTCCGTCCTGGTTGCGTATGTCTTTTTCGCTTCTGACTTTGGGGGGTAGAAGTAAATGTACAGTTTAGATTCCTAGAGTGGATTGGGGTCGAAGGAAGATCCGACAACGCACCAAAAGAATTTGAAACAGCGATAGGAGACGTGTCAACAGTCCCGGTCACCCCCTGAGCGGGGCGACGCTGGGCCTCCCACTCCTGGGATACTGCCTCATCCCCGGTCCTATCACTGCACCCAGGCTGGGGCGAAGCCTGGGTAGAGGTTGAATTTAGGGGTTGAATTGTAGTGGTGGTGCCCGTCTGTGAAACGGAAGGCCCCTCCTTCGGTGGAGCGGTCTTCCTAGACGGGGCATCACTCAGATGCCCAACAAAAACAGAACTGTATTCCTGGAAGTTTGAAATGATATTCCCACCCAGACGCTTTCCGTAGCGTCGCCTAGCCCACGAGATGGCCAGTACAGAGCTCTGACCGAATTCTTTCGTGGTGAGTTTGGCTAGGTAAGGCACTAACTGACCTGCCAACTCATCAACCCTACTCCTCAAGTGGGTATGGCTGATTGACTTAATAGCGGAACCCCAATTCCGGGCCGCTTCGCGTAGATCTCGACTCAACTGGGCCGTTGGCCCCTCTAATTTAATTTTATCCTCAAGGGTCGAGATCGTTTTCTGAATAGCTGGGGGGAGGGAACGGGAATCCTCCCAGCAGGAAGCCAAATACTGACACCGCAGAACACGGTTCAGCTTACGAGTGCAAATTTGGAAGGGAGTGAGAACAGGCGTGTCAGCCATTTTTAAGAGTCAATTTTCAAGAAGGGTATTTTAATTTAGTCTATTTAGTAAACTCGGGCAATAGATAATTTAGTAGAACCACGCAAATGGAGCTGGAGAGAGAATTTTGTTCTAAAGGCCTAAGTAATTTGGCTTAGGATGGGATCGCTCTAAAACATTAATTTAGAAAAAGTCATATACAACGATATCATACCGAATCAAAAGATTGGGTATGATATTTTTGCTATAACTTTAAGTAAAACGTACTCACGTTTTGCCTGCTCCACTCAAATGAGTCAGGATGGTCTGAATCTGAGATTGTAAAATGCTATAGTGACCGTAGATCCTGCAGCCTGTAAGCGTACTTGCTCCTATGCAAGCGGAAGGCAAATGGTATATAGCTCTGAAAAGTGCCGAAAAAATTCCAACACAAAAACACAGTAAGAACAGTAGATCAGGGGAGTCACTAACCTGCAGGTCTGTTTCTCCGCTCCCCGGAGGGCTGAAATAAAGTTCCTAAAAATAAGAGAATGAATTGACAAAATGCAAAAGGGATGTGGGAACCTATAAATAAGTTCCCACTCCCTGTACAAAATCCTCCTACCGGTTTCAGACCTATTGGCCCTTCGTCAGGGAGGTATCTGAAAAAATACAAATTACCAACTGTTCAGGCCAAGAGCTCCGAAGTGACTGGCAAAGAGAATGTTTGTGTACACTGTACCCTTTACTTTTATACCCCAAGTCAGTCACGGTCACTGAGCGCATGGTCTGTGATCCCCAGGTCACAATCTGAAATAAGCACAGAAAAGGCTGTAGTATTGAAAAAAAGTGTGTAAAAAAGTTTAAATTGGGTTGGTATAATAGAATAAATAAAATTCAAACACTTAGTAGGGAAGGAGATTTGATAAAATTTACATTAGAGTCATATCCAAGGTGCTTAAAAATAATTTTCATTATTTTCCAGCGGCCCCAGAGCTTAGGAAGTCAGGCTGACTTTCCACTGGGCATTTTCACAGTGCCCCGACCCTTAAATCCCACAGGCTCATAGCCATTGTGTTTGAAATATTTACTCAACGAGAAAATATGTTTTAGAACTAGATATTATTGTCCTAATTTAGTGGGCAACAATATTCTGGTGTTAATACACTTGGTTTCAGTCCATTACCCCTTCTGATTATCATTTCAGAGGGGATTGAATAAATGAATTCAGGCTAGAAAAAACAGCCTTGAGTTTTGGAAGGTGTGTGTACACACACTGGCATTCAGAACCTTTCGTACACAGACCCCTAGGGGTCTGGGAGTGACTAAAATGAATTTAGTTCTGTTTAATTTTATAATTCGGAAATACAATCAGTAATCAACCTATAAAATACTGGTATATATTATATATTGATCAAATAATTATATGTAGGCATTATTTTGGTGAAATTCAATACAGAATTAACCAAAAGAACGTTTGAAAATAATATATTGAGGTGAATAAAACAGTGGTTCTGGTCTTCATGCTGTTCCCACGTGCGGCCTTGACCCTCAGTTGTGGGCTTTTCCATGGAAAAAACTGTCTTTTCAGGGCATTTCTCCTCCATTCACCAGGTGGCACTCCATGACTTTGGCATATTGAATCAGCTGGACCAATATTTTGGAATAAAGAATAAGAGGCAAACAGGCCGTTAAGACTGTTGTTCCAATTCTTATAATTTTGTAAGGGGTATGCTGAGTAAAACACCAAAATTACAAGGCCCTAAAAAAATCCTACGAATTTATGGAGCCAAAAGAAAAATGTGAGTGGGGATTGTAATGTATTAATTGGTGACATGAAATAAACCTATAAGGGGCCCAGTTAGAAGCCCGCAGAGGTAGTTGAAAATTCCAGTGGTCCAAGAAGTAACTTTTCTGAGAATTAGAAGGTCTAGGATGAAGGAATAAATAAATAATCACCAAAAATAAAAATAATATAAATATATTTTTGGTGGAATTCCATCTGGCTAGGAATAAGCAGTCAGAAATACAACTGACTGGCTGGTCTAGTGGTTAGAGGCGTTGTCTCTCCCCACAGACCCCGGTTCAAACCCCTCTTGGACCATGAATTTTTCTCACCAGAATTAATTTAATAATGGTGTGAGAGGGTAGCTGATACCAGTAGAAGAATTAACAGGGTGAAATTCAACCGACTGGCTGGTCTAGTGGTTAGAGGCGTTGTCTCTTCTCACAGACCCCAGTTCGAATCCCTCCAAGCCAGAATTTTTTCATATAAAATTTAAAATCTAGGAAAGGATATCTCCTAAGAACATCAAAAATCAACCCAGAACAGGCATAGCCAACTGGGTAGTCCAGTGGTTAGAGGGGATCCGGGTTCGAATCCCTAAATTTTCAAATTTATTAATTAAAGTCAGAGATAAAATTTCCTATAGACTAGAAAAATTGGATAGGTGAATATCAGCTGTCCCCGTGGCTTGGTGGAATTCTCCAAGTCACATTCATGGCAGCACAGGGCACCCGGGTTCAAACCCCGTCCCTTCCCCGTGGTCCATAAAAAGAGTAGGTTCTGCCTACCTTACAGGGCTCCGCCCTCAGTAAAGCAGTATCTAAAAAATAGAGTCCCTCAGATTCAGCCAGTAATAGTCAAGTAGTGTTGGGTTCTCGGGTTCTGTAAAAGAGAAGAACAATCATTTTAGTACAAAGTATGTTACATGCCCTTTTAAAATTACAAGACTTAGATTCACATAGGGCAACTAAAGATAAAAAAGCAGGGCATCCCCCGCAGTTTTATTTAAGTGTGAGGGATACCCATGAACAATGATAAATTTACCTACCCAAAGTAAAAATAAGGCCTGCAATGCTGAATTCCAAGACGGAAGTCCAAGCAGGGTAGATTCGTGGGAGAACCCCTTCAGATTCTCCCCACTGAGCCGTCCTGCCCGAGCATCCGTCCAGTTGGTGTTTTCAATTTTGGAGATAGAGGTGACTTAATTATATTATAGGTGATAACCAAATAGTTCTGATCTTGGTTATAACCCTCGCTCCTACTTGATTCTCTTTGCTCGTTGTTATCACTTCTTGGCTTGTTTGTTGTTACAGTTGCTGATGTACGGTCGGCTATGTTCTGTAATGAGATGGAGTTAGGAAAACAAAACATAGCAAATGCGCAATTATAAAAGAATATATATAGTTAGTTCATATGTAAAGGAAGGTTTCCTTATAGTGTAAAAAGTGATAGAGTAGTATATTTCACATAATTAATTTTCAGGCATCAATCCCACAAAGTTGATTATAGGTCTGGCTCTGGCTGGGTTAGGCGTAGGATTAGGGGAGGCAGTGAACAGGGAAGGCAGGATAGACTCGTGAGAGTAAAGGATTGTCACTGAGTGGCTCCTTTGAATAACTCTCAGCGGAAATTGAATTTAGAGTTAGGTCTAAAAGGCAAACACTCCTCTAATTTAGAGGGTGTTTTGGAATTTAGTGGTGGTAGGTAGGTGATAAAAAAGTCACCCGAAAGGGACTTAAGGTTTGTTAAGTAGGCCCGTACACGGGGAGTTTCCTTGGTCTCCCAACAGGTGTGCACATACTAAGCAATACTTAACCCAAAATTTCAGCAAAAAGTCCGAAAGAATTACCCCAAGGAAGAGTAAAAAAATGAGCGAAACCTGCCCCTAGGGGGGCCAGAGGTTTCTGAATATCCTACCTTTGATATTTCTCCGGTTAAAAAAATGGAGAAAAACCCTGTTCTACTTCCGATTAGGCACTGGCCGAGGGGACATGTAGCCCAATTGGAAGTGAAATAAACTACTCTGTGTTTGTCTCATCCATTAATTCAATGAGAAGAGACAAGGATCCAGGATCCTCTCCGTCTGAAGTAGGACCCTGGGTATATTCTGTCGAGCCGTTGTTTCTCGGGTTACAGGGCATGTTGTATGAGGCCTTGCCCAGTCTACTTCTAACAAGTAGATCGCGCAAGTTCTTGCCCCTTTTGTATGCTGTAACACAAGGTTGAAAAACGATGTTAGGGTGCTTGATTTTAATTTTGTTGAAAGTCCCCTTAGCTAAAGAGGCCGCTTTCTTAGCCGTTTCGGAGAACGGTATGACGAAAGGGATAACGCCGTTATTGGCAGGGGATGGAACCGTATTCATCCCAGTTGGTGTCATCGATCTTACCTTTATCTGCCATTTACGTTCTAGGTCAAGGCGTTTAACCTTGTCTACGTCTTTGTCAGAGGAAACTGGCAAAGTTTCAAGGAAATATACCTTTAGGTGTTCAATATGGCATTCACTGCCATTAAAATGAATTCCTACTGGGGTGGGTTTGTTCAAACGTACATTTGATAAATGTACGTTAATTCGATCTCTAAAACTCATCCCAGTTTCCCCAATGTAAATTTTATGGCATTTCTCGCATTGAATGCCATAAATACCGTTAGGGGAGTTGCAATCTTGTTGCGTTGAAAGTTTGAATTCAGTGTTCAAATTTCCAGGACCCCCTGGAAGGGTGGCTGATTGAACAACTATGTTGTTTTTACATAGTTTACATTTTGGTCCATTACATCTATTGGAGCACCCTAGCATCAAAGTCTGATCCGAACCTAAGACTTTGTTTTTGATCGTGCGTAGAAATCGATCGGAATAACCACGTGGTTTAAGCGCATAAAATAACCGTCGGCAAGCGTCATCTATGTCCCTTTGATTATTACAAATCCTCTGATATCTCAGAATTTGGGATTTGATGATCCCAGAAAAGGTGTGTGGAGGGTGGTAAGAATTTTTATGTAGCAATTCCAACGTATCTGTTGGTTTGAAGTACACTTTCGTGTCTAGTATGCCATCACTATTAAATCTGTTCCCTTTAAACACAGTGGTATCTAAGAAATTTATGGATTGTTTGTCCAATTCCGCTTTAACAGTGATTGATGGATGATGTGTATTTAATAAATTTACAAACTCGTGGAAAGATTCCTCCGAGTGTTCCCAAATCATGAAAATATCATCCAAAAATCTCCTGTAGAATTTGGGTTTAAGGGGTGCCTTTTCCAAGACCTCCCTTTCCCAATCTGCCAAAAAGAGGTTGGCATAATTTGGTGCAAATTTTTTGCCCATGGCAGTACCCCACGTTTGTAGATACCATTTGCCATTGAATTCAAAATCATTGTACTCCAAATTAATTTTGAGTAAATCTAAAATTTGTTTGTCCGGCCTTTTAGGGTCCGGATATCTGTCAAAAGCTTTTGCTACAGATTGTATACCTGTGACATTGTCAATATTGGTATACAGACTGTCCACATCAATAGTGGCGATAAAAGCGTCAGGGTGAATTTTTGTTTTTTTTATTTCATCAAGGAAATGTGTGGTGTCTTTTAAAAAGGATGGATGACGTGTTGCCAACGGTGCCAAGAAGTGATCAATATACTCCGCTGAGGCGCAACTTTCGCTTCCGCAGTCGGAAATGATCGGTCTGCCTGGCGGTAAGCGACCCGGGGGGGGCCACTTGTTTTTTTCCTTATGAATTTTAGGGAGAAGATACATTCTCCTAGGTGTCGGATCAGACAGACAAGCGAGAAAGTCGAATTGGCCTTTGTCGATAAATTTTAGATCTTTCAGCTCTCGGAAAATTTCATTGATTTTCGTAATAGCCTGAGGAAAAACAGGCTGATCTAACGTTTTGTAATGGATTGGATGGTTGAGCTGGCGTTCAGTCTCAGATATATAGTCCTTTTTATCCATTACTACGATGGCTGCGCCCTTATCAGCTGGTTTAATAATGATGTCTTTGTTTTTAGCTAAATTTTTAAGGGCGATCCGTTCGTTTTTCGGCAGATTGCTCTTAGGAAGGGCATCTGGGATGTTTTTTATAGCAGAGTCTAAAGTTTTTAACTCGCATTCTAGGAAAGGGTTGTTGGATGGAGGCATCCAAGTAGATTTTATCCTAAAATTGGGATCACGTGTTGCGCTGTTTCGACCGTGAAAAAAGAAATTTAGACGAAGACGGCGGGCAAGACCGTCAGTTGCTGATTGTAAGTCACCTCTATCTATAGTACGAGGAGTGGGGACGAACTTAATGCCCTTTTGCAAAACGCCAACGCTACCCTTATCCAGGTTTTTACTGGATAGGTTGATAATGCCGTTTGATTTAAAGGGGAAGGTGGCCGAGTTACGGTTAACTCTGGCGTCTTGCCCCGAATTTAGTTTAAATGAGCGATAAGGGAAAGGGAATGCTCAATGATTTTAAACGCCGATTCGCGGCTCCAATGGACTGGATCCTGTCCATTCTGCTTAACCTGAGCATGATGCTTATTTAGGTAATGGGCCACCGGCCGATTCCCTAAAAACTTGCGTGCGTGCTCATTAAAGGCTTGAATTCCCTTTAGGAAAGTCAAATCTAGGGCTATCGTACCGTACACGGGTTGAAAAAAGACCCGCTGGTCGGGGAAAGTAGACGACGCCTGCAACATGCATTCTTGGAAACTAGCATTTCTCTTGGACCGAAGGGTCGTTTCACTCAGACAGTCATTCAGCCCAACAGAAATGATTACATCCTTAAGCTGGGGATACCTGGAAGCATCAAAACGTTCCAAAAGTTTGGTCAAATGCCAGCATTTGGCCCCAGGGAAGCTGTGTACCTCCACATCCTCCCTCGTAACTTTCGGAACTTTTGACAAATTTGAATCACCGAGAAAAACCATTGAGGTAGATGGTTTAAGAACCAGTTTCCAAGCCGCAATTTTACGTTCAGAGCTTAGATTACTGGCATGACGCGTAACGTCGGCAGGATACAAATTTTCACCTTTAAAGGACAAATTTAGGTCAGTCCTGCCAGCGGCTCTACTCCGTTGAGAAGGTTGAGAAAACATGCAAAAGTCCGCGGTGGAGTAAGTGCCGGGTCTCCGACCCTGGGTGCGCCTCATTATCCGTCTAGGTAATGTGGCACTGCCGGGGTCCGAGAGGCATCCTGGGTTGGCAGAGCCATTGCCCATAGATGCTGGGGGGGAGGATGAATGCTGCGAGTTCAACGATATCTCGTCCTCTGACTCTACAGGGGACTTAGAACGAGTGGTGTCCTCGCTCGTAACAGGGGGTGACCCAGCCATCGTTGGTTCAAGGACCAAACCCCCGGCCTCTACACTGGTCCCTGAGGAACTCCCCTCACTCGAGGAGTTCAACAGGCTCTCCCCACGCAGAGAGACCTCCCCAGCAGTGCCCTGGCTAGCCAGCATCTGAGTGTCGCCGACAACCACGTCCGGATCCCCAGTAGGAAGTGGATGAATACCATCCAACTCACCTGAGCGGGCCGGAGAGACCATGGTGGCTGTCTCACCAGCCTCCGTGGAATCCGAATCCGACCCCCCAGATGGATCTAACCTCCTCCTAGTGATTTTCCGTCCTGGTTGCGTATGTCTTTTTCGCTTCTGACTTTGGGGGGTAGAAGTAAATGTACAGTTTAGATTCCTAGAGTGGATTGGGGTCGAAGGAAGATCCGACAACGCACCAAAAGAATTTGAAACAGCGATAGGAGACGTGTCAACAGTCCCGGTCACCCCCTGAGCGGGGCGACGCTGGGCCTCCCACTCCTGGGATACTGCCTCATCCCCGGTCCTATCACTGCACCCAGGCTGGGGCGAAGCCTGGGTAGAGGTTGAATTTAGGGGTTGAATTGTAGTGGTGGTGCCCGTCTGTGAAACGGAAGGCCCCTCCTTCGGTGGAGCGGTCTTCCTAGACGGGGCATCACTCAGATGCCCAACAAAAACAGAACTGTATTCCTGGAAGTTTGAAATGATATTCCCACCCAGACGCTTTCCGTAGCGTCGCCTAGCCCACGAGATGGCCAGTACAGAGCTCTGACCGAATTCTTTCGTGGTGAGTTTGGCTAGGTAAGGCACTAACTGACCTGCCAACTCATCAACCCTACTCCTCAAGTGGGTATGGCTGATTGACTTAATAGCGGAACCCCAATTCCGGGCCGCTTCGCGTAGATCTCGACTCAACTGGGCCGTTGGCCCCTCTAATTTAATTTTATCCTCAAGGGTCGAGATCGTTTTCTGAATAGCTGGGGGGAGGGAACGGGAATCCTCCCAGCAGGAAGCCAAATACTGACACCGCAGAACACGGTTCAGCTTACGAGTGCAAATTTGGAAGGGAGTGAGAACAGGCGTGTCAGCCATTTTTAAGAGTCAATTTTCAAGAAGGGTATTTTAATTTAGTCTATTTAGTAAACTCGGGCAATAGATAATTTAGTAGAACCACGCAAATGGAGCTGGAGAGAGAATTTTGTTCTAAAGGCCTAAGTAATTTGGCTTAGGATGGGATCGCTCTAAAACATTAATTTAGAAAAAGTCATATACAACGATATCATACCGAATCAAAAGATTGGGTATGATATTTTTGCTATAACTTTAAGTAAAACGTACTCACGTTTTGCCTGCTCCACTCAAATGAGTCAGGATGGTCTGAATCTGAGATTGTAAAATGCTATAGTGACCGTAGATCCTGCAGCCTGTAAGCGTACTTGCTCCTATGCAAGCGGAAGGCAAATGGTATATAGCTCTGAAAAGTGCCGAAAAAATTCCAACACAAAAACACAGTAAGAACAGTAGATCAGGGGAGTCACTAACCTGCAGGTCTGTTTCTCCGCTCCCCGGAGGGCTGAAATAAAGTTCCTAAAAATAAGAGAATGAATTGACAAAATGCAAAAGGGATGTGGGAACCTATAAATAAGTTCCCACTCCCTGTACAAAATCCTCCTACCGGTTTCAGACCTATTGGCCCTTCGTCAGGGAGGTATCTGAAAAAATACAAATTACCAACTGTTCAGGCCAAGAGCTCCGAAGTGACTGGCAAAGAGAATGTTTGTGTACACTGTACCCTTTACTTTTATACCCCAAGTCAGTCACGGTCACTGAGCGCATGGTCTGTGATCCCCAGGTCACAATCTGAAATAAGCACAGAAAAGGCTGTAGTATTGAAAAAAAGTGTGTAAAAAAGTTTAAATTGGGTTGGTATAATAGAATAAATAAAATTCAAACACTTAGTAGGGAAGGAGATTTGATAAAATTTACATTAGAGTCATATCCAAGGTGCTTAAAAATAATTTTCATTATTTTCCAGCGGCCCCAGAGCTTAGGAAGTCAGGCTGACTTTCCACTGGGCATTTTCACAGTGCCCCGACCCTTAAATCCCACAGGCTCATAGCCATTGTGTTTGAAATATTTACTCAACGAGAAAATATGTTTTAGAACTAGATATTATTGTCCTAATTTAGTGGGCAACAATATTCTGGTGTTAATACACTTGGTTTCAGTCCATTACCCCTTCTGATTATCATTTCAGAGGGGATTGAATAAATGAATTCAGGCTAGAAAAAACAGCCTTGAGTTTTGGAAGGTGTGTGTACACACACTGGCATTCAGAACCTTTCGTACACAGACCCCTAGGGGTCTGGGAGTGACTAAAATGAATTTAGTTCTGTTTAATTTTATAATTCGGAAATACAATCAGTAATCAACCTATAAAATACTGGTATATATTATATATTGATCAAATAATTATATGTAGGCATTATTTTGGTGAAATTCAATACAGAATTAACCAAAAGAACGTTTGAAAATAATATATTGAGGTGAATAAAACAGTGGTTCTGGTCTTCATGCTGTTCCCACGTGCGGCCTTGACCCTCAGTTGTGGGCTTTTCCATGGAAAAAACTGTCTTTTCAGGGCATTTCTCCTCCATTCACCAGGTGGCACTCCATGACTTTGGCATATTGAATCAGCTGGACCAATATTTTGGAATAAAGAATAAGAGGCAAACAGGCCGTTAAGACTGTTGTTCCAATTCTTATAATTTTGTAAGGGGTATGCTGAGTAAAACACCAAAATTACAAGGCCCTAAAAAAATCCTACGAATTTATGGAGCCAAAAGAAAAATGTGAGTGGGGATTGTAATGTATTAATTGGTGACATGAAATAAACCTATAAGGGGCCCAGTTAGAAGCCCGCAGAGGTAGTTGAAAATTCCAGTGGTCCAAGAAGTAACTTTTCTGAGAATTAGAAGGTCTAGGATGAAGGAATAAATAAATAATCACCAAAAATAAAAATAATATAAATATATTTTTGGTGGAATTCCATCTGGCTAGGAATAAGCAGTCAGAAATACAACTGACTGGCTGGTCTAGTGGTTAGAGGCGTTGTCTCTCCCCACAGACCCCGGTTCAAACCCCTCTTGGACCATGAATTTTTCTCACCAGAATTAATTTAATAATGGTGTGAGAGGGTAGCTGATACCAGTAGAAGAATTAACAGGGTGAAATTCAACCGACTGGCTGGTCTAGTGGTTAGAGGCGTTGTCTCTTCTCACAGACCCCAGTTCGAATCCCTCCAAGCCAGAATTTTTTCATATAAAATTTAAAATCTAGGAAAGGATATCTCCTAAGAACATCAAAAATCAACCCAGAACAGGCATAGCCAACTGGGTAGTCCAGTGGTTAGAGGGGATCCGGGTTCGAATCCCTAAATTTTCAAATTTATTAATTAAAGTCAGAGATAAAATTTCCTATAGACTAGAAAAATTGGATAGGTGAATATCAGCTGTCCCCGTGGCTTGGTGGAATTCTCCAAGTCACATTCATGGCAGCACAGGGCACCCGGGTTCAAACCCCGTCCCTTCCCCGTGGTCCATAAAAAGAGTAGGTTCTGCCTACCTTACAGGGCTCCGCCCTCAGTAAAGCAGTATCTAAAAAATAGAGTCCCTCAGATTCAGCCAGTAATAGTCAAGTAGTGTTGGGTTCTCGGGTTCTGTAAAAGAGAAGAACAATCATTTTAGTACAAAGTATGTTACATGCCCTTTTAAAATTACAAGACTTAGATTCACATAGGGCAACTAAAGATAAAAAAGCAGGGCATCCCCCGCAGTTTTATTTAAGTGTGAGGGATACCCATGAACAATGATAAATTTACCTACCCAAAGTAAAAATAAGGCCTGCAATGCTGAATTCCAAGACGGAAGTCCAAGCAGGGTAGATTCGTGGGAGAACCCCTTCAGATTCTCCCCACTGAGCCGTCCTGCCCGAGCATCCGTCCAGTTGGTGTTTTCAATTTTGGAGATAGAGGTGACTTAATTATATTATAGGTGATAACCAAATAGTTCTGATCTTGGTTATAACCCTCGCTCCTACTTGATTCTCTTTGCTCGTTGTTATCACTTCTTGGCTTGTTTGTTGTTACAGTTGCTGATGTACGGTCGGCTATGTTCTGTAATGAGATGGAGTTAGGAAAACAAAACATAGCAAATGCGCAATTATAAAAGAATATATATAGTTAGTTCATATGTAAAGGAAGGTTTCCTTATAGTGTAAAAAGTGATAGAGTAGTATATTTCACATAATTAATTTTCAGGCATCAATCCCACAAAGTTGATTATAGGTCTGGCTCTGGCTGGGTTAGGCGTAGGATTAGGGGAGGCAGTGAACAGGGAAGGCAGGATAGACTCGTGAGAGTAAAGGATTGTCACTGAGTGGCTCCTTTGAATAACTCTCAGCGGAAATTGAATTTAGAGTTAGGTCTAAAAGGCAAACACTCCTCTAATTTAGAGGGTGTTTTGGAATTTAGTGGTGGTAGGTAGGTGATAAAAAAGTCACCCGAAAGGGACTTAAGGTTTGTTAAGTAGGCCCGTACACGGGGAGTTTCCTTGGTCTCCCAACAGGTGTGCACATACTAAGCAATACTTAACCCAAAATTTCAGCAAAAAGTCCGAAAGAATTACCCCAAGGAAGAGTAAAAAAATGAGCGAAACCTGCCCCTAGGGGGGCCAGAGGTTTCTGAATATCCTACCTTTGATATTTCTCCGGTTAAAAAAATGGAGAAAAACCCTGTTCTACTTCCGATTAGGCACTGGCCGAGGGGACATGTAGCCCAATTGGAAGTGAAATAAACTACTCTGTGTTTGTCTCATCCATTAATTCAATGAGAAGAGACAAGGATCCAGGATCCTCTCCGTCTGAAGTAGGACCCTGGGTATATTCTGTCGAGCCGTTGTTTCTCGGGTTACAGGGCATGTTGTATGAGGCCTTGCCCAGTCTACTTCTAACAAGTAGATCGCGCAAGTTCTTGCCCCTTTTGTATGCTGTAACACAAGGTTGAAAAACGATGTTAGGGTGCTTGATTTTAATTTTGTTGAAAGTCCCCTTAGCTAAAGAGGCCGCTTTCTTAGCCGTTTCGGAGAACGGTATGACGAAAGGGATAACGCCGTTATTGGCAGGGGATGGAACCGTATTCATCCCAGTTGGTGTCATCGATCTTACCTTTATCTGCCATTTACGTTCTAGGTCAAGGCGTTTAACCTTGTCTACGTCTTTGTCAGAGGAAACTGGCAAAGTTTCAAGGAAATATACCTTTAGGTGTTCAATATGGCATTCACTGCCATTAAAATGAATTCCTACTGGGGTGGGTTTGTTCAAACGTACATTTGATAAATGTACGTTAATTCGATCTCTAAAACTCATCCCAGTTTCCCCAATGTAAATTTTATGGCATTTCTCGCATTGAATGCCATAAATACCGTTAGGGGAGTTGCAATCTTGTTGCGTTGAAAGTTTGAATTCAGTGTTCAAATTTCCAGGACCCCCTGGAAGGGTGGCTGATTGAACAACTATGTTGTTTTTACATAGTTTACATTTTGGTCCATTACATCTATTGGAGCACCCTAGCATCAAAGTCTGATCCGAACCTAAGACTTTGTTTTTGATCGTGCGTAGAAATCGATCGGAATAACCACGTGGTTTAAGCGCATAAAATAACCGTCGGCAAGCGTCATCTATGTCCCTTTGATTATTACAAATCCTCTGATATCTCAGAATTTGGGATTTGATGATCCCAGAAAAGGTGTGTGGAGGGTGGTAAGAATTTTTATGTAGCAATTCCAACGTATCTGTTGGTTTGAAGTACACTTTCGTGTCTAGTATGCCATCACTATTAAATCTGTTCCCTTTAAACACAGTGGTATCTAAGAAATTTATGGATTGTTTGTCCAATTCCGCTTTAACAGTGATTGATGGATGATGTGTATTTAGGGTTAGGGTTAGGGTTAGGGTTAGGGTTAGGGTTAGGGTTAGGGTTAGGGTTAGGGTTAGGGTTAGGGTTAGGGTTAGGGTTAGGGTTAGGGTTAGGGTTAGGGTTAGGGTTAGGGTTAGGGTTAGGGTTAGGGTTAGGGTTAGGGTTAGGGTTAGGGTTAGGGTTAGGGTTAGGGTTAGGGTTAGGGTTAGGGTTAGGGTTAGGGTTAGGTTAGGGTTAGGGTTAGGGTTAGGGTTAGGGTTAGGGTTAGGGTTAGGGTTAGGGTTAGGGTTAGGGTTAGGGTTAGGGTTAGGGTTAGGGTTCAAGGGTTAGGCGTAGGATTAGGGGAAGCAGTGAACAGGGAAGGCAGGATAGACTCGTGAGAGTAAAGGATTGTCACTGAGTGGCTCCTTTGAATAACTCTCAGCGGAAATTGAATTTAGAGTTAGGTCTAAAAGGCAAACACTCCTCTAATTTAGAGGGTGTTTTAGAATTTAGTGGTGGTAGGTAGGTGATAAAAAGTCACCCGAAAGGGACTTAAGGTTTGTTAAGTAGGCCCGTACACGGGGAGTTTCCTTGGTCTCCCAACAGGTGTGCACATACTAAGCAATACTTAACCCAAAATTTCAGCAAAAAGTCCGAAAGAATTACCCCAAGGAAGAGTAAAAAAATGAGCGAAACCTGCCCCTAGGGGGGCCAGAGGTTTCTGAATATCCTACCTTTGATATTTCTCCGGTTAAAAAAATGGAGAAAAACCCTGTTCTACTTCCGATTAGGCACTGGCCGAGGGGACATGTAGCCCAATTGGAAGTGAAATAAACTACTCTGTGTTTGTCTCATCCATTAATTCAATGAGAAGAGACAAGGATCCAGGATCCTCTCCGTCTGAAGTAGGACCCTGGGTATATTCTGTCGAGCCGTTGTTTCTCGGGTTACCGGGCATGTTGTATGAGGCCTTGCCCAGTCTACTTCTAACAAGTAGATCGCGCAAGTTCTTGCCCCTTTTGTATGCTGTAACACAAGGTTGAAAAACGATGTTAGGGTGCTTGATTTTAATTTTGTTGAAAGTCCCCTTAGCTAAAGAGGCCGCTTTCTTAGCCGTTTCGGAGAACGGTATGACAAAAGGGATAACGCCGTTATTGGCAGGGGATGGAACCGTATTCATCCCAGTTGGTGTCATCGATCTTACCTTTATCTGCCATTTACGTTCTAGGTCAAGGCGTTTAACCTTGTCTACGTCTTTGTCAGAAGAAACTGGCAAAGTTTCAAGGAAATATACCTTTAGGTGTTCAATATGGCATTCACTGCCATTAAAATGAATTCCTACTGGGGTGGGTTTGTTCAAACGTACATTTGATAAATGTACGTTAATTCGATCTCTAAAACTCATCCCAGTTTCCCCAATGTAAATTTTATGGCATTTCTCGCATTGAATGCCATAAATACCGTTAGGGGAGTTGCAATCTTGTTGCGTTGAAAGTTTGAATTCAGTGTTCAAATTTCCAGGACCCCCTGGAAGGGTGGCTGATTGAACAACTATGTTGTTTTTACATAGTTTACATTTTGGTCCATTACATCTATTGGAGCACCCTAGCATCAAAGTCTGATCCGAACCTAAGACTTTGTTTTTGATCGTGCGTAGGAATCGATCGGAATAACCACGTGGTTTAAGCGCATAAAATAACCGTCGGCAAGCGTCATCTATGTCCCTTTGATTATTACAAATCCTCTGATATCTCAGAATTTGGGATTTGATAATCCCAGAAAAGGTGTGTGGAGGGTGGTAAGAATTTTTATGTAGCAATTCCAACGTATCTGTTGGTTTGAAGTACACTTTCGTGTCTAGTATGCCATCACTATTAAATCTGTTCCCTTTAAACACAGTGGTATCTAAGAAATTTATGGATTGTTTGTCCAATTCTGCTTTAACAGTGATTGATGGATGATGTGTATTTAATAAATTTACAAACTCGTGGAAAGATTCCTCCGAGTGTTCCCAAATCATGAAAATATCATCCAGAAATCTCCTGTAGAATTTGGGTTTAAGGGGTGCCTTTTCCAAGACCTCCCTTTCCCAATCTGCCAAAAAGAGGTTGGCATAATTTGGTGCAAATTTTTTGCCCATGGCAGTACCCCACGTTTGTAGATACCATTTGCCATTGAATTCAAAATCATTGTACTCCAAATTAATTTTGAGTAAATCTAAAATTTGTTTGTCCGGCCTTTTAGGGTCCGGATATCTGTCAAAAGCTTTTGCTACAGATTGTATACCTGTGACATTGTCAATATTAGTATACAGACTGTCCACATCAATAGTGGCGATAAAAGCGTCAGGGTGAATTTTTGTTTTTTTTATTTCATCAAGGAAATGTGTGGTGTCTTTTAAAAAGGATGGATGACGTGTTGCCAACGGTGCCAAGAAGTGATCAATATACTCCGCTGAGGCGCAACTTTCGCTTCCGCAGTCGGAAATGATCGGTCTGCCTGGCGGTAGGCGACCCGGGGGGGGCCACTTGTTTTTTTCCTTATGAATTTTAGGGAGAAGATACATTCTCCTAGGTGTCGGATCAGACAGACAAGCGAGAAAGTCGAATTGGCCTTTGTCGATAAATTTTAGATCTTTCAGCTCTCGGAAAATTTCATTGATTTTCGTAATAGCCTGAGGAAAAACAGGCTGATCTAACGTTTTGTAATGGATTGGATGGTTGAGCTGGCGTTCAGTCTCAGATATATAGTCCTTTTTATCCATTACTACGATGGCTGCGCCCTTATCAGCTGGTTTAATAATGATGTCTTTGTTTTTAGCTAAATTTTTAAGGGCGATCCGTTCGTTTTTTGGCAGATTGCTCTTAGGAAGGGCATCTGGGATGTTTTTTATAGCAGAGTCTAAAGTTTTTAGCTCGCATTCTAGGAAAGGGTTGTTGGATGGAGGCATCCAAGTAGATTTTATCCTAAAATTGGGATCACGTGTTGCGCTGTTTCGACCGTGAAAAAAGAAATTTAGACGAAGACGGCGGGCAAGACCGTCAGTTGCTGATTGTAAGTCACCTCTATCTATAGTACGAGGAGTGGGGACGAACTTAATGCCCTTTTGCAAAACGCCAACGCTACCCTTATCCAGGTTTTTACTGGATAGGTTGATAATGCCGTTTGATTTAAAGGGGAAGGTGGCCGAGTTACGGTTAACTCTGGCGTCTTGCCCCGAATTTAGTTTAAATGAGCGATAAGGGAAAGGGAATGCTCAATGATTTTAAACGCCGATTCGCGGCTCCAATGGACTGGGTCCTGTCCATTCTGCTTAACCTGAGCATGATGCTTATTTAGGTAATGGGCCACCGGCCGATTCCCTAAAAACTTGCGTGCGTGCTCATTAAAGGCTTGAATTCCCTTTAGGAAAGTCAAATCTAGGGCTATCGTACCGTAAACGGGTTGAAAAAAGACCCGCTGGTCGGGGAAAGTAGACGACGCCTGCAACATGCATTCATGGAAACTTGCATTTCTCTTGGACCGAAGGGTCGTTTCACTCAGACAGTCATTCAGCCCAACAGAAATGATTACATCCTTAAGCTGGGGATACCTGGAAGCATCAAAACGTTCCAAAAGTTTGGTCAAATGCCAGCATTTGGCCCCAGGGAAGCTGTGTACCTCCACATCCTCCCTCGTAACTTTCGGAACCTTTGACAAATTTGAATCACCGAGAAAAACCATTGAGGTAGATGGTTTAAGAACCAGTTTCCAAGCCGCGATTTTACGTTCAGAGCTTAGATTACCGGCATGACGCGTAACGTCGGCAGGATACAAATTTTCACCTTTAAAGGACAAATTTAGGTCAGTCCTGCCAGCGGCTTTACTCCGTTGAGAAGGTTGAGAAAACATGCAAAAGTCCGCGGTGGAGTAAGTGCCGGGTCTCCGACCCTGGGTGCGCCTCATTATCCGTCTAGGTAATGTGGCACTGCCGGGGTCCGAGAGGCATCCTGGGTTGGCAGAGCCATTGCCCATAGATGCTGGGGGGGAGGATGAATGCTGCGAGTTCAACGATATCTCGTCCTCTGACTCTACAGGGGACTTAGAACGAGTGGTGTCCTCGCTCGTAACAGGGGGTGACCCAGCCATCGTTGGTTCAAGGACCAAACCCCCGGCTTCTACACTGGTCCCTGAGGAACTCCCCTCACTCGAGGAGTTCAACAGGCTCTCCCCACGCAGAGAGACCTCCCCAGCAGTGCCCTGGCTAGCCAGCATCTGAGTGTCGCCGACAACCACGTCCGGATCCCCAGTAGGAAGTGGATGAATACCATCCAACTCACCTGAGCGGGCCGGAGAGACCATGGTGGCTGTCTCACCAGCCTCCGTGGAATCCGAATCCGACCCCCCAGATGGATCTAACCTCCTCCTAGTGATTTTCCGTCCTGGTTGCGTATGTCTTTTTCGCTTCTGACTTTGGGGGGTAGAAGTAAATGTACAGTTTAGATTCCTAGAGTGGATTGGGGTCGAAGGAAGATCCGACAACGCACCAAAAGAATTTGAAACAGCGATAGGAGACGTGTCAACAGTCCCGGTCACCCCCTGAGCGGGGCGACGCTGGGCCTCCCACTCCTGGGATACTGCCTCATCCCCGGTCCTATCACTGCACCCAGGCTGGGGCGAAGCCTGGGTAGAGGTTGAATTTAGGGGTTGAATTGTAGTGGTGGTGCCCGTCTGTGAAACGGAAGGCCCCTCCTTCGGTGGAGCGGTCTTCCTAGACGGGGCATCACTCAGATGCCCAACAAAAACAGAACTGTATTCCTGGAAGTTTGAAATGATATTCCCACCCAGACGCTTTCCGTAGCGTCGCCTAGCCCACGAGATGGCCAGTACAGAGCTCTGACCGAATTCTTTCGTGGTGAGTTTGGCTAGGTAAGGCACTAACTGACCTGCCAACTCATCAACCCTACTCCTCAAGTGGGTATGGCTGATTGACTTAATAGCGGAACCCCAATTCCGGGCCGCTTCGCGTAGATCTCGACTCAACTGGGCCGTTGGCCCCTCTAATTTAATTTTATCCTCAAGGGTCGAGATCGTTTTCTGAATAGCTGGGGGGAGGGAACGGGAATCCTCCCAGCAGGAAGCCAAATACTGACACCGCAGAACACGGTTCAGCTTACGAGTGCAAATTTGGAAGGGAGTGAGAGCAGGCGTGTCAGCCATTTTTAAGAGTCAATTTTCAAGAAGGGTATTTTAATTTAGTCTATTTAGTAAACTCGGGCAATAGATAATTTAGTAGAACCACGCAAATGGAGCTGGAGAGAGAATTTTGTTCTAAAGGCCTAAGTAATTTGGCTTAGGATGGGATCGCTCTAAAACATTAATTTAGAAAAAGTCATATACAACGATATCATACCGAATCAAAAGATTGGGTATGATATTTTTGCTATAACTTTAAGTAAAACGTACTCACGTTTTGCCTGCTCCACTCAAATGAGTCAGGATGGTCTGAATCTGAGATTGTAAAATGCTATAGTGACCGTAGATCCTGCAGCCTGTAAGCGTACTTGCTCCTATGCAAGCGGAAGGCAAATGGTATATAGCTCTGAAAAGTGCCGAAAAAATTCCAACACAAAAACACAGTAAGAACAGTAGATCAGGGGAGTCACTAACCTGCAGGTCTGTTTCTCCGCTCCCCGGAGGGCTGAAATAAAGTTCCTAAAAATAAGAGAATGAATTGACAAAATGCAAAAGGGATGTGGGAACCTATAAATAAGTTCCCACTCCCTGTACAAAATCCTCCTACCGGTTTCAGACCTATTGGCCCTTCGTCAGGGAGGTATCTGAAAAAATACAAATTACCAACTGTTCAGGCCAAGAGCTCCGAAGTGACTGGCAAAGAGAATGTTTGTGTACACTGTACCCTTTACTTTTATACCCCAAGCCAGTCACGGTCACTGAGCGCATGGTCTGTGATCCCCAGGTCACAATCTGAAATAAACACAGAAAAGTCTGTAGTATTGAAAAAAAGTGTGTAAAAAAGTTTAAATTGGGTTGGTATAATAGAATAAATAAAATTCAAACACTTGATAGGGAAGGAGATTTGATAAAATTTACATTAGAGTCATATCCAAGGTGCTTAAAAATAATTTTCATTATTTTCCAGCGGCCCCAGAGCTTAGGAAGTCAGGCTGACTTTCCACTGGGCATTTTCACAGTGCCCCGACCCTTAAATCCCACAGGCTCATAGCCATTGTGTTTGAAATATTTACTCAACGAGAAAATATGTTTTAGAACTAGATATTATTGTCCTAATTTAGTGGGCAACAATATTCTGGTGTTAATACACTTGGTTTCAGTCCATTACCCCTTCTGATTATCATTTCAGAGGGGATTGAATAAATGAATTCAGGCTAGAAAAAACAGCCTTGAGTTTTGGAAGGTGTGTGTACACACACTGGCATTCAGAACCTTTCGTACACAGACCCCTAGGGGTCTGGGAGTGACTAAAATGAATTTAGTTCTGTTTAATTTTATAATTCGGAAATACAATCAGTAATCAACCTATAAAATACTGGTATATATTATATATTGATCAAATAATTATATGTAGGCATTATTTTGGTGAAATTCAATACAGAATTAACCAAAAGAACGTTTGAAAATAATATATTGAGGTGAATAAAACAGTGGTTCTGGTCTTCATGCTGTTCCCACGTGCGGCCTTGACCCTCAGTTGTGGGCTTTTCCATGGAAAAAACTGTCTTTTCAGGGCATTTCTCCTCCATTCACCAGGTGGCACTCCATGACTTTGGCATATTGAATCAGCTGGACCAATATTTTGGAATAAAGAATAAGAGGCAAACAGGCCGTTAAGACTGTTGTTCCAATTCTTATAATTTTGTAAGGGGTATGCTGAGTAAAACACCAAAATTACAAGGCCCTAAAAAAATCCTACGAATTTATGGAGCCAAAAGAAAAATGTGAGTGGGGATTGTAATGTATTAATTGGTGACTTGAAATAAACCTATAAGGGGCCCAGTTAGAAGCCCGCAGAGGTAGTTGAAAATTCCAGTGGTCCAAGAAGTAACTTTTCTGAGAATTAGAAGGTCTGGGATGAAGGAATAAATAAATAATCACCAAAAATAAAAATAATATAAATATATTTTTGGTGGAATTCCATCTGGCTAAGAATAAGCAGTCAGAAATACAACTGACTGGCTGGTCTAGTGGTTAGAGGCGTTGTCTCTCCCCACAGACCCCGGTTCAAACCCCTCTTGGACCATAAATTTTTCTCACCAAAATTAATTTAATAATGGTGTGAGAGGGTAGCTGATACCAGTAGAAGAATTAACAGGGTGAAATTCAACCGACTGGCTGGTCTAGTGGTTAGAGGCGTTGTCTCTTCTCACAGACCCCAGTTCGAATCCCTCCAAGCCAGAATTTTTTCATTTAAAATTTAAAATCTAGGAAAGGATATCTCCTAAGAACATCAAAAATCAACCCAGAACAAGCATAGCCAACTGGGTAGTCCAGTGGTTAGAGGGCTGTGCCCCAGAACCAGGGATCCGGGTTCGAATCCCTAAATTTTCAAATTTATTAATTAAAGTCAGAGATAAAATTTCCTATAGACTAGAAAAATTGGATTGGTGAATATCAGCTGTCCCCGTGGCTTGGTGGAATTCTCCAAGTCACATTCATGGCAGCACAGGGCACCCGGGTTCAAACCCCGTCCCTTCCCCGTGGTCCATAAAAAGAGTAGGTTCTGCCTACCTTACAGGGCTCCGCCCTCAGTAAAGCAGTATCTAAAAAAAAGGAGTCCTTCAGATTCAGCCAGTAATAGTCAAGTAGTGTTGGGTTCTCGGGTTCTGTAAAAGAGAAGAACAATCATTTTAGTACAAAGTATGTTACATGCCCTTTTAAAATTACAAGACTTAGATTCACATAGGGCAACTAAAGATAAACAAGCAGGGCATCCCCCGCAGTTTTATTTAAGTGTGAGGGATACCCATGAACAATGATAAATTTACCTACCCAAAGTAAAAATAAGGCCTGCAATGCTGAATTCTAAGACGGAAGTCCAAGCAGGGTAGATTCGTGGGAGAACCCCTTCAGATTCTCCCCACTGAGCCGTCCTGCCCGAGCATCCGTCCAGTTGGTGTTTTCAATTTTGGAGATAGAGGTGACTTAATTATATTATAGGTGATAACCAAATAGTTCTGATCTTGGTTATAACCCTCGCTCCTACTTGATTCTCTTTGCTCGTTGTTATCACTTCTTGGCTTGTTTGTTGTTACAGTTGCTGATGTACGGTCGGCTATGTTCTGTAATGAGATGGAGTTAGGAAAACAAAACATAGCAAATGCGCAATTATAAAAGAATATATATAGTTAGTTCATATGTAAAGGAAGGTTTCCTTATAGTGTAAAAAGTGATAGAGTAGTATATTTCACATAATTAATTTTCAGGCATCAATCCCACAAAGTTGATTATAGGTCTGGCTCTGGCTGGGTTAGGCGTAGGATTAGGGGAAGCAGTGAACAGGGAAGGCAGGATAGACTCGTGAGAGTAAAGGATTGTCACTGAGTGGCTCCTTTGAATAACTCTCAGCGGAAATTGAATTTAGAGTTAGGTCTAAAAGGCAAACACTCCTCTAATTTAGAGGGTGTTTTAGAATTTAGTGGTGGTAGGTAGGTGATAAAAAGTCACCCGAAAGGGACTTAAGGTTTGTTAAGTAGGCCCGTACACGGGGAGTTTCCTTGGTCTCCCAACAGGTGTGCACATACTAAGCAATACTTAACCCAAAATTTCAGCAAAAAGTCCGAAAGAATTACCCCAAGGAAGAGTAAAAAAATGAGCGAAACCTGCCCCTAGGGGGGCCAGAGGTTTCTGAATATCCTACCTTTGATATTTCTCCGGTTAAAAAAATGGAGAAAAACCCTGTTCTACTTCCGATTAGGCACTGGCCGAGGGGACATGTAGCCCAATTGGAAGTGAAATAAACTACTCTGTGTTTGTCTCATCCATTAATTCAATGAGAAGAGACAAGGATCCAGGATCCTCTCCGTCTGAAGTAGGACCCTGGGTATATTCTGTCGAGCCGTTGTTTCTCGGGTTACCGGGCATGTTGTATGAGGCCTTGCCCAGTCTACTTCTAACAAGTAGATCGCGCAAGTTCTTGCCCCTTTTGTATGCTGTAACACAAGGTTGAAAAACGATGTTAGGGTGCTTGATTTTAATTTTGTTGAAAGTCCCCTTAGCTAAAGAGGCCGCTTTCTTAGCCGTTTCGGAGAACGGTATGACAAAAGGGATAACGCCGTTATTGGCAGGGGATGGAACCGTATTCATCCCAGTTGGTGTCATCGATCTTACCTTTATCTGCCATTTACGTTCTAGGTCAAGGCGTTTAACCTTGTCTACGTCTTTGTCAGAAGAAACTGGCAAAGTTTCAAGGAAATATACCTTTAGGTGTTCAATATGGCATTCACTGCCATTAAAATGAATTCCTACTGGGGTGGGTTTGTTCAAACGTACATTTGATAAATGTACGTTAATTCGATCTCTAAAACTCATCCCAGTTTCCCCAATGTAAATTTTATGGCATTTCTCGCATTGAATGCCATAAATACCGTTAGGGGAGTTGCAATCTTGTTGCGTTGAAAGTTTGAATTCAGTGTTCAAATTTCCAGGACCCCCTGGAAGGGTGGCTGATTGAACAACTATGTTGTTTTTACATAGTTTACATTTTGGTCCATTACATCTATTGGAGCACCCTAGCATCAAAGTCTGATCCGAACCTAAGACTTTGTTTTTGATCGTGCGTAGGAATCGATCGGAATAACCACGTGGTTTAAGCGCATAAAATAACCGTCGGCAAGCGTCATCTATGTCCCTTTGATTATTACAAATCCTCTGATATCTCAGAATTTGGGATTTGATAATCCCAGAAAAGGTGTGTGGAGGGTGGTAAGAATTTTTATGTAGCAATTCCAACGTATCTGTTGGTTTGAAGTACACTTTCGTGTCTAGTATGCCATCACTATTAAATCTGTTCCCTTTAAACACAGTGGTATCTAAGAAATTTATGGATTGTTTGTCCAATTCTGCTTTAACAGTGATTGATGGATGATGTGTATTTAATAAATTTACAAACTCGTGGAAAGATTCCTCCGAGTGTTCCCAAATCATGAAAATATCATCCAGAAATCTCCTGTAGAATTTGGGTTTAAGGGGTGCCTTTTCCAAGACCTCCCTTTCCCAATCTGCCAAAAAGAGGTTGGCATAATTTGGTGCAAATTTTTTGCCCATGGCAGTACCCCACGTTTGTAGATACCATTTGCCATTGAATTCAAAATCATTGTACTCCAAATTAATTTTGAGTAAATCTAAAATTTGTTTGTCCGGCCTTTTAGGGTCCGGATATCTGTCAAAAGCTTTTGCTACAGATTGTATACCTGTGACATTGTCAATATTAGTATACAGACTGTCCACATCAATAGTGGCGATAAAAGCGTCAGGGTGAATTTTTGTTTTTTTTATTTCATCAAGGAAATGTGTGGTGTCTTTTAAAAAGGATGGATGACGTGTTGCCAACGGTGCCAAGAAGTGATCAATATACTCCGCTGAGGCGCAACTTTCGCTTCCGCAGTCGGAAATGATCGGTCTGCCTGGCGGTAGGCGACCCGGGGGGGGCCACTTGTTTTTTTCCTTATGAATTTTAGGGAGAAGATACATTCTCCTAGGTGTCGGATCAGACAGACAAGCGAGAAAGTCGAATTGGCCTTTGTCGATAAATTTTAGATCTTTCAGCTCTCGGAAAATTTCATTGATTTTCGTAATAGCCTGAGGAAAAACAGGCTGATCTAACGTTTTGTAATGGATTGGATGGTTGAGCTGGCGTTCAGTCTCAGATATATAGTCCTTTTTATCCATTACTACGATGGCTGCGCCCTTATCAGCTGGTTTAATAATGATGTCTTTGTTTTTAGCTAAATTTTTAAGGGCGATCCGTTCGTTTTTTGGCAGATTGCTCTTAGGAAGGGCATCTGGGATGTTTTTTATAGCAGAGTCTAAAGTTTTTAGCTCGCATTCTAGGAAAGGGTTGTTGGATGGAGGCATCCAAGTAGATTTTATCCTAAAATTGGGATCACGTGTTGCGCTGTTTCGACCGTGAAAAAAGAAATTTAGACGAAGACGGCGGGCAAGACCGTCAGTTGCTGATTGTAAGTCACCTCTATCTATAGTACGAGGAGTGGGGACGAACTTAATGCCCTTTTGCAAAACGCCAACGCTACCCTTATCCAGGTTTTTACTGGATAGGTTGATAATGCCGTTTGATTTAAAGGGGAAGGTGGCCGAGTTACGGTTAACTCTGGCGTCTTGCCCCGAATTTAGTTTAAATGAGCGATAAGGGAAAGGGAATGCTCAATGATTTTAAACGCCGATTCGCGGCTCCAATGGACTGGGTCCTGTCCATTCTGCTTAACCTGAGCATGATGCTTATTTAGGTAATGGGCCACCGGCCGATTCCCTAAAAACTTGCGTGCGTGCTCATTAAAGGCTTGAATTCCCTTTAGGAAAGTCAAATCTAGGGCTATCGTACCGTAAACGGGTTGAAAAAAGACCCGCTGGTCGGGGAAAGTAGACGACGCCTGCAACATGCATTCATGGAAACTTGCATTTCTCTTGGACCGAAGGGTCGTTTCACTCAGACAGTCATTCAGCCCAACAGAAATGATTACATCCTTAAGCTGGGGATACCTGGAAGCATCAAAACGTTCCAAAAGTTTGGTCAAATGCCAGCATTTGGCCCCAGGGAAGCTGTGTACCTCCACATCCTCCCTCGTAACTTTCGGAACCTTTGACAAATTTGAATCACCGAGAAAAACCATTGAGGTAGATGGTTTAAGAACCAGTTTCCAAGCCGCGATTTTACGTTCAGAGCTTAGATTACCGGCATGACGCGTAACGTCGGCAGGATACAAATTTTCACCTTTAAAGGACAAATTTAGGTCAGTCCTGCCAGCGGCTTTACTCCGTTGAGAAGGTTGAGAAAACATGCAAAAGTCCGCGGTGGAGTAAGTGCCGGGTCTCCGACCCTGGGTGCGCCTCATTATCCGTCTAGGTAATGTGGCACTGCCGGGGTCCGAGAGGCATCCTGGGTTGGCAGAGCCATTGCCCATAGATGCTGGGGGGGAGGATGAATGCTGCGAGTTCAACGATATCTCGTCCTCTGACTCTACAGGGGACTTAGAACGAGTGGTGTCCTCGCTCGTAACAGGGGGTGACCCAGCCATCGTTGGTTCAAGGACCAAACCCCCGGCTTCTACACTGGTCCCTGAGGAACTCCCCTCACTCGAGGAGTTCAACAGGCTCTCCCCACGCAGAGAGACCTCCCCAGCAGTGCCCTGGCTAGCCAGCATCTGAGTGTCGCCGACAACCACGTCCGGATCCCCAGTAGGAAGTGGATGAATACCATCCAACTCACCTGAGCGGGCCGGAGAGACCATGGTGGCTGTCTCACCAGCCTCCGTGGAATCCGAATCCGACCCCCCAGATGGATCTAACCTCCTCCTAGTGATTTTCCGTCCTGGTTGCGTATGTCTTTTTCGCTTCTGACTTTGGGGGGTAGAAGTAAATGTACAGTTTAGATTCCTAGAGTGGATTGGGGTCGAAGGAAGATCCGACAACGCACCAAAAGAATTTGAAACAGCGATAGGAGACGTGTCAACAGTCCCGGTCACCCCCTGAGCGGGGCGACGCTGGGCCTCCCACTCCTGGGATACTGCCTCATCCCCGGTCCTATCACTGCACCCAGGCTGGGGCGAAGCCTGGGTAGAGGTTGAATTTAGGGGTTGAATTGTAGTGGTGGTGCCCGTCTGTGAAACGGAAGGCCCCTCCTTCGGTGGAGCGGTCTTCCTAGACGGGGCATCACTCAGATGCCCAACAAAAACAGAACTGTATTCCTGGAAGTTTGAAATGATATTCCCACCCAGACGCTTTCCGTAGCGTCGCCTAGCCCACGAGATGGCCAGTACAGAGCTCTGACCGAATTCTTTCGTGGTGAGTTTGGCTAGGTAAGGCACTAACTGACCTGCCAACTCAGGGTTAGGGTTAGGGTTAGGGTTAGGGTTAGGGTTAGGGTTAGGGTTAGGGTTAGGGTTAGGGTTAGGGTTAGGGTTAGGGTTAGGGTTAGGGTTAGGGTTAGGGTTAGGGTTAGGGTTAGGGTTAGGGTTAGGGTTAGGGTTAGGGTTTGGGTTAGGGTTAGGGTTAGGGTTAGGGTTAGGGTTAGGGTTAGGGTTAGGGTTAGGGTTAGGGTTAGGGTTAGGGTTAGGGTTAGGGTTAGGGTTAGGGTTAGGGTTAGGGTTAGGGTTAGGGTTAGGGTTAGGGTTAGGGTTAGGGTTAGGGTTAGGGTTAGGGTTAGGGTTAGGGTTAGGGTTAGGGTTAGGGTTAGGGTTAGGGTTAGGGTTAGGCGTAGGATTAGGGGAAGCAGTGAACAGGGAAGGCAGGATAGACTCGTGAGAGTAAAGGATTGTCACTGAGTGGCTCCTTTGAATAACTCTCAGCGGAAATTGAATTTAGAGTTAGGTCTAAAAGGCAAACACTCCTCTAATTTAGAGGGTGTTTTAGAATTTAGTGGTGGTAGGTAGGTGATAAAAAGTCACCCGAAAGGGACTTAAGGTTTGTTAAGTAGGCCCGTACACGGGGAGTTTCCTTGGTCTCCCAACAGGTGTGCACATACTAAGCAATACTTAACCCAAAATTTCAGCAAAAAGTCCGAAAGAATTACCCCAAGGAAGAGTAAAAAAATGAGCGAAACCTGCCCCTAGGGGGGCCAGAGGTTTCTGAATATCCTACCTTTGATATTTCTCCGGTTAAAAAAATGGAGAAAAACCCTGTTCTACTTCCGATTAGGCACTGGCCGAGGGGACATGTAGCCCAATTGGAAGTGAAATAAACTACTCTGTGTTTGTCTCATCCATTAATTCAATGAGAAGAGACAAGGATCCAGGATCCTCTCCGTCTGAAGTAGGACCCTGGGTATATTCTGTCGAGCCGTTGTTTCTCGGGTTACCGGGCATGTTGTATGAGGCCTTGCCCAGTCTACTTCTAACAAGTAGATCGCGCAAGTTCTTGCCCCTTTTGTATGCTGTAACACAAGGTTGAAAAACGATGTTAGGGTGCTTGATTTTAATTTTGTTGAAAGTCCCCTTAGCTAAAGAGGCCGCTTTCTTAGCCGTTTCAGAGAACGGTATGACAAAAGGGATAACGCCGTTATTAGCAGGGGATGGAACCGTATTCATCCCAGTTGGTGTCATCGATCTTACCTTTATCTGCCATTTACGTTCTAGGTCAAGGCGTTTAACCTTGTCTACGTCTTTGTCAGAGGAAACTGGCAAAGTTTCAAGGAAATATGCCTTTAGGTGTTCAATATGGCATTCACTGCCATTAAAATGAATTCCTACTGGGGTGGGTTTGTTCAAACGTACATTTGATAAATGTACGTTAATTCGATCTCTAAAACTCATCCCAGTTTCCCCAATGTAAATTTTATGGCATTTCTCGCATTGAATGCCATAAATACCGTTAGGGGAGTTGCAATCTTGTTGCGTTGAAAGTTTGAATTCAGTGTTCAAATTTCCAGGACCCCCTGGAAGGGTGGCTGATTGAACAACTATGTTGTTTTTACATAGTTTACATTTTGGTCCATTACATCTATTGGAGCACCCTAGCATCAAAGTCTGATCCGAACCTAAGACTTTGTTTTTGATCGTGCGTAGGAATCGATCGGAATAACCACGTGGTTTAAGCGCATAAAATAACCGTCGGCAAGCGTCATCTATGTCCCTTTGATTATTACAAATCCTCTGATATCTCAGAATTTGGGATTTTATAATCCCAGAAAAGGTGTGTGGAGGGTGGTAAGAATTTTTATGTAGCAATTCCAACGTATCTGTTGGTTTGAAGTACACTTTCGTGTCTAGTATGCCATCACTATTAAATCTGTTCCCTTTAAACACAGTGGTATCTAAGAAATTTATGGATTGTTTGTCCAATTCTGCTTTAACAGTGATTGATGGATGATGTGTATTTAGTAAATTTACAAACTCGTGGAAAGATTCCTCCGAGTGTTCCCAAATCATGAAAATATCATCCAGAAATCTCCTGTAGAATTTGGGTTTAAGGGGTGCCTTTTCCAAGACCTCCCTTTCCCAATCTGCCAAAAAGAGGTTGGCATAATTTGGTGCAAATTTTTTGCCCATGGCAGTACCCCACGTTTGTAGATACCATTTGCCATTGAATTCAAAATCATTGTACTCCAAATTAATTTTGAGTAAATCTAAAATTTGTTTGTCCGGCCTTTTAGGGTCCGGATATCTGTCAAAAGCTTTTGCTACAGATTGTATACCTGTGACATTGTCAATATTAGTATACAGACTGTCCACATCAATAGTGGCGATAAAAGCGTCAGGGTGAATTTTTGTTTTTTTTATTTCATCAAGGAAATGTGTGGTGTCTTTTAAAAAGGATGGATGACGTGTTGCCAACGGTGCCAAGAAGTGATCAATATACTCCGCTGAGGCGCAACTTTCGCTTCCGCAGTCGGAAATGATCGGTCTGCCTGGCGGTAAGCGACCCGGGGGGGGCCACTTGTTTTTTTCCTTATGAATTTTAGGGAGAAGATACATTCTCCTAGGTGTCGGATCAGACGGACAAGCGAGAAAGTCGAATTGGCCTTTGTCGATAAATTTTAGATCTTTCAGCTCTCGGAAAATTTCATTGATTTTCGTAATAGCCTGAGGAAAAACAGGCTGATCTAACGTTTTGTAATGGATTGGATGGTTGAGCTGGCGTTCAGTCTCAGATATATAGTCCTTTTTATCCATTACTACGATGGCTGCGCCCTTATCAGCTGGTTTAATAATGATGTCTTTGTTTTTAGCCAAATTTTTAAGGGCGATCCGTTCGTTTTTCGGCAGATTGCTCTTAGGAAGGGCATCTGGGATGTTTTTTATAGCAGAGTCTAAAGTTTTTAGCTCGCATTCTAGGAAAGGGTTGTTGGATGGAGGCATCCAAGTAGATTTTATCCTAAAATTGGGATCACGTGTTGCGCTGTTTCGACCGTGAAAAAAGAAATTTAGACGAAGACGGCGGGCAAGACCGTCAGTTGCTGATTTTAAGTCACCTCTATCTATAGTACGAGGAGTGGGGACGAACTTAATGCCCTTCTGCAAAACGCCAACGCTACCCTTATCCAGGTTTTTACTGGATAGGTTGATAATGCCGTTTGATTTAAAGGGGAAGGTGGCCGAGTTACGGTTAACTCTGGCGTCTTGCCCCGAATTTAGTTTAAATGATGGATAAGGGAAAGGGAATGCTCAATGATTTTAAACGCCGATTCGCGGCTCCAATGGACTGGATCCTGTCCATTCTGCTTAACCTGAGCATGATGCTTATTTAGGTAATGGGCCACCGGCCGATTCCCTAAAAACTTGCGTGCGTGCTCATTAAAGGCTTGAATTCCCTTTAGGAAAGTCAAATCTAGGGCTATCGTACCGTAAACGGGTTGAAAAAAGACCCGCTGGTCGGGGAAAGTAGACGACGCCTGCAACATGCATTCTTGGAAACTTGCATTTCTCTTGGACCGAAGGGTCGTTTCACTCAGACAGTCATTCAGCCCAACAGAAATGATTACATCCTTAAGCTGGGGATACCTGGAAGCATCAAAACGTTCCAAAAGTTTGGTCAAATGCCAGCATTTGGCCCCAGGGAAGCTGTGTACCTCCACATCCTCCCTCGTAACTTTCGGAACCTTTGACAAATTTGAATCACCGAGAAAAACCATTGAGGTAGATGGTTTAAGAACCAGTTTCCAAGCCGCGATTTTACGTTCAGAGCTTAGATTACCGGCATGACGCGTAACGTCGGCAGGATACAAATTTTCACCTTTAAAGGACAAATTTAGGTCAGTCCTGCCAGCGGCTTTACTCCGTTGAGAAGGTTGAGAAAACATGCAAAAGTCCGCGGTGGAGTAAGTGCCGGGTCTCCGACCCTGGGTGCGCCTCATTATCCGTCTAGGTAATGTGGCACTGCCGGGGTCCGAGAGGCATCCTGGGTTGGCAGAGCCATTGCCCATAGATGCTGGGGGGGAGGATGAATGCTGCGAGTTCAACGATATCTCGTCCCCTGACTCTACAGGGGACTTAGAACGAGTGGTGTCCTCGCTCGTAACAGGGGGTGACCCAGCCATCGTTGGTTCAAGGACCAAACCCCCGGCCTCTACACTGGTCCCTGAGGAACTCCCCTCACTCGAGGAGTTCAACAGGCTCTCCCCACGCAGAGAGACCTCCCCAGCAGTGCCCTGGCTAGCCAGCATCTGAGTGTCGCCGACAACCACGTCCGGATCCCCAGTAGGAAGTGGATGAATACCATCCAACTCACCTGAGCGGGCCGGAGAGACCATGGTGGCTGTCTCACCAGCCTCCGTGGAATCCGAATCCGACCCCCCAGATGGATCTAACCTCCTCCTAGTGATTTTCCGTCCTGGTTGCGTATGTCTTTTTCGCTTCTGACTTTGGGGGGTAGAAGTAAATGTACAGTTTAGATTCCTAGAGTGGATAGGGGTCGAAGGAAGATCCGACAACGCACCAAAAGAATTTGAAACAGCGATAGGAGACGTGTCAACAGTCCCGGTCACCCCCTGAGCGGGGCGACGCTGGGCCTCCCACTCCTGGGATACTGCCTCATCCCCGGTCCTATCACTGCACCCAGGCTGGGGCGAAGCCTGGGTAGAGGTTGAATTTAGGGGTTGAATTGTAGTGGTGGTGCCCGTCTGTGAAACGGAAGGCCCCTCCTTCGGTGGAGCGGTCTTCCTAGACGGGGCATCACTCAGATGCCCAACAAAAACAGAACTGTATTCCTGGAAGTTTGAAATGATATTCCCACCCAGACGCTTTCCGTAGCGTCGCCTAGCCCACGAGATGGCCAGTACAGAGCTCTGACCGAATTCTTTCGTGGTGAGTTTGGCTAGGTAAGGCACTAACTGACCTGCCAACTCATCAACCCTACTCCTCAAGTGGGTATGGCTGATTGACTTAATAGCGGAACCCCAATTCCGGGCCGCTTCGCGTAGATCTCGACTCAACTGGGCCGTTGGCCCCTCTAATTTAATTTTATCCTCAAGGGTCGAGATCGTTTTCTGAATAGCTGGGGGGAGGGAACGGGAATCCTCCCAGCAGGAAGCCAAATACTGACACCGCAGAACACGGTTCAGCTTACGAGTGCAAATTTGGAAGGGAGTGAGAACAGGCGTGTCAGCCATTTTTAAGAGTCAATTTTCAAGAAGGGTATTTTAATTTAGTCTATTTAGTAAACTCGGGCAATAGATAATTTAGTAGAACCACGCAAATGGAGCTGGAGAGAGAATTTTGTTCTAAAGGCCTAAGTAATTTGGCTTAGGATGGGATCGCTCTAAAACATTAATATTTAGAAAAAGTCATATACAACGATATCATACCGAATCAAAAGATTGGGTATGATATTTTTGCTATAACTTTAAGTAAAACGTACTCACGTTTTGCCTGCTCCACTCAAATGAGTCAGGATGGTCTCAATCTGAGATTGTAAAATGCTATAGTGACCGTAGATCCTGCAGCCTGTAAGCGTACTTGCTCCTATGCAAGCGGAAGGCAAATGGTATATAGCTCTGAAAAGTGCCGAAAAAAATTCCAACACAAAAACACAATAAGAACAGTAGATCAGGGGAGTCACTAACCTGCAGGTCTGTTTCTCCGCTCCCCGGAGGGCTGAAATAAAGTTCCTAAAAATAAGAGAATGAATTGACAAAATGCAAAAGGGATGTGGGAACCTATAAATAAGTTCCCACTCCCTGTACAAAATCCTCCTTTTAGGGTTAGGGTTAGGGTTAGGGTTAGGGTTAGGGTTAGGGTTAGGGTTAGGGTTAGGGTTAGGGTTAGGGTTAGGGTTAGGGTTAGGGTTAGGGTTAGGGTTAGGGTTAGGGGTTAGGGTTAGGGTTAGGGTTAGGGTTAGGGTTAGGGTTAGGGTTAGGGTTAGGGTTAGGGTTAGGGTTAGGGTTTAGGGTTAGGGTTAGGGTTAGGGTTAGGGTTAGGGTTAGGGTTAGGGGTTAGGGTTAGGGGTTAGGGTTAGGGTTAGGGTTAGGGGTTAGGGTTAGGGTTAGGGTTAGGGTTAGGGTTAGGGTTAGGGTTAGGGTTAGGGTTAGGGTTAGGGTTAGGGTTAGGGTTAGGGTTAGGGTTAGGGTTAGGGTTAGGGTTAGGGTTAGGGTTAGGGTTAGGGTTAGGGTTAGGGTTAGGGTTAGGGTTAGGGTTAGGGTTAGGGTTAGGGTTAGGGTTAGGGTTAGGGTTAGGGTTAGGGTTAGGGTTAGGGTTAGGCGTAGGATTAGGGGAAGCAGTGAACAGGGAAGGCAGGATAGACTCGTGAGAGTAAAGGATTGTCACTGAGTGGCTCCTTTGAATAACTCTCAGCGGAAATTGAATTTAGAGTTAGGTCTAAAAGGCAAACACTCCTCTAATTTAGAGGGTGTTTTAGAATTTAGTGGTGGTAGGTAGGTAATAAAAGCACAATTGGTCTCCTGGATTATCCAAAACAATTTCAGCGCTTTTTCAAATCAAATCATATGTCCAAAAAGTTCGTAGTAGGTGGATGCTCTAATAATCAAATAAGTCATGTTTTCTTAAACAAAAATATTTCTCGTGATTTAAAGCTCTGTTATCTATCCATTATAAATATTTTAACTGTTTTACCTTTCAGTGCGGGGACCGACTTTAGACGTCAGAATTTCTCGCGATTTGAAGCTGTGTTATCTATTCCAGAGTCAAATTAATAAAATAGTTACTCACAATTCAACGGGACAAATTCTCAAATAAATTCAAAGATCATGCTACATTATGTTGCTATAAATAACAAAGAAAGTGTATTAAAACTGTATAATGTCCCCTTTAACAATGCGAATTGCGTATGCAGACATTGTCTTATTTTAGAAGTGGCTTTTACGCTGTCAATGCTTACGACTTTGTCAATTTGTCCTTTCGTAGCAAATTTGATACAAACAGTTAGGTGCATATCTATATATACCACTTTTGTATCTGAATTAAAAAGAACAATTTCTAGAAAATGTGGATAACCAATTCATGAGCAACTATTATTTCTCATGGCATTTTAAATGCTTATGTAGTGATTATAGTTCGTAAATTTCAATTTAGAGGGAATGATGGGATATATTATGTTAATGATGTACCATAGACAGAATTTGCTGGATGGAAATTACTCGTAGTGGCCCCATTGAAGTTTGTTTAGCATATCTACCAAGTGATGCTTGTTTATTTAATACACAAATATGTTATTTAATGTAATTAATCGGCTTATGTATCAAGGAATATTTATAACTTTGTTCAAGGCATCGCTAAACTAAAATAAAACATTATATGTTAAATTAAATGACTGATGAAAGATACATCATTTATTATAATTATTGCAACAAATACAATATAAATACAGATATAAGGAATAGTCATGCATTTGTCCAAGGCATCGATAAACTATTACAATATAAAATATTTAAAACAATTGTTAATTTAACTATAAAAATATCAGACACGTTTGTAAATTAAATTGTGCTGGTTTAAACTGGTTGGATCTCTGTCAATCCCATTTCTTCTGTTTCAATATACAAACCTCGTAATGAACCTCTCTGTATTTTTAGAGTGATGAAGCACTTGTTAAATACGGTGCTATCTCTCTTACGCCATCGTAATTCCCGAAGCATGAGAAAACTACTGAAACGACAGGTCACCGTCCCCACGCCACCCTGATTCCCTCCAAATAGAGCGTTCATGATCTTTGCTTATTGGAGTCGCGAGCGGAAGCCCCAACCACCAAAGGTGAGATTACGCTGCACAGACATGCTCTCAGATATTGTAGCATCACTCCACGCTGTTTAGGTGAACATTATTATATTCATATTATGTCTGAAATAAAACTCTCTGAGTTATCCCTTAAAAATGACTGTAATCGTGGTCGATTGTTTTAATGTCACATTAACCCTTACGGTGCGGTGACCGAGTTTAGACGTCCGATTCTGACGTCAATAGACGTCAGAATCTGACATCTAATGTCGATTCCCGCACTGAAAGAAATACAAATTCACAGTGTCTGTAGACCCAAAAACATAGGTATTCAAATTTAGCGAAAATAGTTAACTATTGGACTTTTATGATGATTTCCAATTAAAAAAAACACGTTTGGTCTCCATGGTCTAAACGAAATATGTCAGCATCATAAGAGCTAGGCACGACAGTAATCGCGTTGGTTTGTTTTATTGCCACATTATGAAGCATATTTCTATTAAGGTCAAATATGTCTCACAGCAGCACGATTTAAAAATACTCAGCCTTAGATTTGACAAATCTTATAATTTTACCTCACTTGAAGTTGTGGGTCGTGTTAGCGAAAAATAACTTCTGGTGGGTGTAAATTTAATTTGATAACTTGGCAGTTGAATGGTCAATGAAAATCCGCACTCTCAAAATAAAACTTTAATTAATTATATTTCACCCACACGAAATCGTGGGTCGCTAACGCGACCAACATCTTTGTGTGTGTAATATTACGTTTAGTTGTTAAATTTGGATAGAACATATTGTCGATTTTGGTGATTAATTAATATATTATTGTACTTTGTCAACTGTTATTTCAGATGTAAAATACAATATTTGAGCACGCGACTATAAGCGTGATTGTTGCTGAGACGTGGCGCAATGGTCAGAGCGTGGCGCTTTGCATCAGCCGCTGTCTGCTGTATGGGTTCAATCCCCACTTGCTGCAGGAATATCATGTTTCTCCTCTCTCACCGCTAGGACATCGCCATCTCCATGTTGTGTCCGTGGCAATTCACCCTTTGATCCCCCACGATGCATTCAAGCATCATTTTACATCACTGCAAACAGGCTTTATTTTACTACAACTAAAGGTTTTAGAATGGAAATTTCCATAAAACTGGTTTACAATACATGGCGATTTTCTCGAATTTTTCATCTACTTCAAGTCATCTTCATCCACTACAAGTCGTGAATTGCGACAGCGATTCGCGGCTTGTAGTGAATGAAGATGACAATGGTAAATTCAGGCTTGAAAGGGTTGAGGCACTTCACGCTTAAGTGCTTCACTTCACACATCTGTATGTGAATACTTCGTACTACAGTAATGGAAATGTGTACAATAAGTTCCTAGCACTAAAATGGATGCAGGGCTGTATGCTCCCCGGGGAGTTGAATGGCAACTTTCACATACATGAATAACATTTACCGAAGTATACACAAATATCATTTTTTGCTAAGGCTCCAAACCAAGTATAGTAGCTCCCCCTGATCAATTGATAGCGGCACGTATCGTCACAGTGTCGGGATCAGCTGATACCCGCGCGTTATTCAGTTGTTGTTTAAATAAGGGTATAAAACCGTATTTTGACCAGATTTTAAATCTTGCACTGCAGTAAAATCCACAATTTTTTATTGTTTCTATATTATTTTTTCCTTATTATTTTACTATTCATAATAAAATTAAAATAAATATATATTTTTTATCGCGCTTAAATCCTCGGTGTCCCGAGGTCAGAGGCGCTGCAAATCCGAATCAGAAAGTATAGGATGGAACAGCTTGGTCGAAATATAAGGTCTTTATTTTTTTCCTGGATTCAGATTGTTATATTTCTAGAGGGGGACAATTTCAAAGTAGAGGCCGAGACCGGAAACGCCTTATTACCCATTGTTGAAATAATTCCGCTTTTTCCTTTGAAAGCAGCATTGTGTCGTCTGCTTCCTAGCAAACATGGGGCATTCACCCAATGCTGTTTCAATGTTGGGGCAGCGTCGAAGACGGGGGGGGGGCACCATTGAAACAGCACTGGGTGAATATCTCGTGTTTACTGGGAGACCATACTATCGAATAACCGCTGGTATTTGACCCAACAGGTCACTGCTCTGTCCACCATCTCTTCTCAATCCATCCCGGAAGAATCAATCACCGGACATTGCCCCCTGGTTGGAATAACGATGGTCCACCATCTGCGACGCTGGCCCAACATTAGTCCTTATTACAAGCGTGGATCATACAGTAATCTGAGATGAGGTAGTTGAGATAGCATTTCAGAGTAATTTGTTAGGTGTAGATCGACAAAGAGGGAGGTGGGAAAACCGACAATTTAGAGGGAGGTAGGAAAACCTGAACACATCGCATAACAGACTAATGTGTAAAACACACCAACGCGTTCGCGAACGCGGGTGTGACTGCTAAAGTGAACGCGAGCGTGATAAATAACAAAATGCAATGTTTATCATTGCCAAGAAGCATACTAACACGAACGCGTAGGCCACGTTAAAAAACTTAACCTGGTTTGATTTTGTACTCGTTCGAGCTGGTTTGCATGGGAAATGTTAGAGAAAAACGTCTAATTTCTCGTCTCTTAACATGCTGTCATCACCTGCGTTCTCGCTCTCGCGTTCACGCTCGGGTATATTTAGCGCTATACCAGCAAAGTGCGAGACGCCTTACCAGCGCTGGTTTAATGTTCAGCCAGCGTTTGCGACGCCCAACATTACCCCAGCACTGTTTGAGCGTCTGGTGTTGTCTGGGTTTATGGCCTTTGCTTATTGGTGTCTGTGGCAGACACATTAGTCCTGTCTGAGGAGATGGCATCTGTCCTGCCGTCTCCTCTCATGGGAGCAATACTTAGTATCTTGGTTACGCTGCATTCATGGTATTCCTCACTGCACATTCTGCAGCATGTAAGCAACGGACGTTGAACCAATTTGGGGTCATTGTTGGGCCAGCGTCGCAATTGAAACAACATTCAGTTGACTTTTTATGTGTGATGGGATATGGCCCTCTTTAAAACGCGATACATTAAACCAATGTCAATGCTGCTCCAGCGTCGTAGACGATGGAACAATGTTATTGCAGCATTTATTTATTGCACCTTGTTTGCTGGGTTGTTTTTGGTTCCGTGAACATTGTTCATAGGTCAGCGATAGAGCCACAATAACAATAAACTCAATAGCTGACAAACATATGGTAGGATTTGCTGTCTTTTCTGCTCCCTCGACCTCATCCTGTTTTTGATTACTGCTACTGTTGTTCTATACTCCATGATTACGGAATTGCGTTCCAATCCCAGATAACAAAGGGTATTGAACTAATGATGGATTTATGTTTGACCAGCATTGATTTAACCCTTTCAGTGGAAGGGGGGGTGATCGATTTCAGCCGTCAAAATCTGAGGACTAAAGACTTCAGATTCTGACGTCTGAAGTAAATCCCCGCACTGAAAGAATATTTTTTTTAAATAATTTTTATAAATATAACAAAGGTATTCAAATGAATCAAAAAGAGTAAGATAACACATTTTCGATGATTGCAAACCAAGAGAACCTTTTGTTCTCTTGGTTTATTATA